>PVJC01003572.1:0-28640 GCA_004026665.1 Murina feae
ATCTGCTCTGCCCACTGGCCTCACTGTCCCCTTATCTGCTCTGCCCACTGGCCTCACTGGCCTTCATCTGCTCTGCCCACTGGCCTCACTGGCCTTCCTGTGCTCTGCCCGCTGGCCTCACTGGCCTTCATCTGCTCTGCCCGCTGGCCTCACTGGCCTTCCTGTGCTCTGCCGACTGGCCTCACTGGCCTTCCTGTGCTCTGCCCAGGAGACTCAGCTGGAATTGAGGTGCAGGCCAGGTGGGGGAGGAGAGGGATAGCCCTCAGCGTGCAGCCCCCAGAGTTTGACCCAGTGGACTTTCGTTTCTAATAGCTAAGGTTACTTTTATTAGATTAAAAAAGTAGATGCCTAATATGCTTTCTAACTCAGCCCTTGCCTTTCTTTTTTAAGAGAAAGTAAGTTACGGAAGGAAGGCAGGAGTCAAGAAGTTAATGCTGCGGGCGTTTGAATTTACACTTAGGGCATGCATGTTCCATGAATCTCTCACTGGCTGCAGGACTTGGGGCAGTTCCTTGATTTTGCTCCACTTCATTTTTTCATCTCTTTACGTAGCCCCCGGTCCTACGGTGTGTTATGGAGGTTATGTTAAAAATGACAAATGTTAGGCAGCAGCATGTGAGACTTTCAGAAGTAATTAGAGCTGCACTTACCTTAAGGACCCACATACATCAGTTATTTTAATCCTCACAACTGGGGGTATGTGCTCCAATGGACAGATGAGGAAACTGAGGCAGAGAGCTTGACTGAGTGCTTGACGAAGATAACTCAGGTAGTGAGTGGCAGAGCTGGGGTTTGACCGGGAGGCAGCTGCGTTGGAGAACCTGCCCTGAATCAGGATGTTGCTGTTCTCCACTGCCCTTCCACACAGCCCCCCAGCCCCTCTGGAGATAACCATCCACTCCATATGTGACCTGCCGATTTCAGGATACGCTGTGTCGCAGACATGTTTCCATGGCAGTAGGTGCAGCTTTCCCAAGGTGAAACACTAACCGCCGTGGCAGGCGCTGGCCACTTGGCCCAGCCTTGGCGGGGGCTGGCTTTCTCGGAGCAGCCCAGCTCTGCTGGCGTGCTGCCCAGGAACCGGCCTTCTTTCCCACAAAGTAGCTTCTGAGAAAGCTGTGGGAAACAGATGACTTCAGAGGTTTTTCAGAAACAAAAGTGCAAACTCTAACAAATTTCATCTGGCCCAAAAATGTTATTACCCCAAATCTTTAAAATATTTTCTCCTAGGATTATTCCCCAAAGGTTGTTAATCTGGGAACGATCCAGGCCTATTAGGCTTGACTTTCTGCCCCCTGATATTGGAGTTCTGTGTGTGAGTGCTGGGGTGTGGGGGCCGAGGTAAAACGATTTCTCTGGGGGAAATGAGGTAATTTTATTTAATATTGTAGTGGCCACTGGGACCCTATCATTCGAGCAAGGAGATGGCACTTTGCGCAGCCAAGATGAAGCTTTTCAATGAGTCCAAAAGTCCTTTCAAAAGGTAGTAGCAGATTTTCAGAGCCACAAATATATATTGATTGGACCTGCCCTAAAGATTTTCGCTGTAGTTAGATTTTACCTGATGGCATTGCCTTTCTTAATAACTGTTATTGTAACGTTATCTGCCTCTTTCTTTTAGTGGTTGGCATTTCAAGCCGTTTTACTTTGGGTGTTAGAGTGGCAGCTAGCGAAAATGTTTCTGTGTTGAGATTACTGTGTGAGGGAGAGGCTTATCTGGCCCAGGGAGCCCTGAGCAGCATGGAGACAAACCTTCCCTTGTGCACAGGAGGAAAGAATGTGGCCTTGTCAGCCTGCCTCTCTGGACACACCTGTAGGGCTGGTTTCGATGATGAAACCTCAGCTTCTCAGTCTCTGACACAGGCAGTTGACTGGGCCCTGGCGACGGAGTGTCAACAGCAACTGGACGAAGGAGCCGAGGTTTCTGGTCCTCCTTGCTGGTTAAGTCCCAAGCCTGTGTGTAATCTCTCCCAAGCTGGTGCGGTGAGGTCGAAACTTGGCGTATCACTGGGCTTAGAGTCTCCTGGAACATATTTTAGATAAGAGTGGAAAACATGCCAGGCCCTGCCTTTGCTGCCCTAAAATACAGAGCAGCTTTATTTCCCCGCAGACAGAGGAAGGCATTTGGTTTAATCTGAAAGCTGCTTGTGAATAGGCCAGAAGTATAGAGGTGGACCCTCCTCTCCTCCATTAAGTTGAATTTTTCAGCAAGTGATTTAGAAAAGGGAATGAGGGTGCTAGTAACCTTTCCTCACTTGTAATGAGTTAGCCTGAGGTTCCATTGTTGAAAACACCATAGCCAGCATTCTATGTTGGAAGTCCACCTTGATCTTGGGCAAGCTGCATAGCTTTTCTGAGCCTCAGTTTCTCACCTGTAAAATGGGGATAATAATAAAATGTATGAACTCAAAGGGTTGTATGAACACTTAAGATTATAATATTTGTAATTCTTAGAACAGTACCTAGCACAGAGTAAGTGTTGTAAAAGTGTTTGTACATGAAAATAAATGGAAAATACTTTGTATTGCTGATCATTCTGACCCAGAAATTGATCATTAGATAAATATATATATGCATATATATATGTGTGTATGTATGTATGTGTGTGTGTGTGTGTGTGTATATATATATATATTTGGTACGTCATTAAGACTTTGCTTTTAAATACACATACCTTACTGCTTTTCCTGCCCCCTTGGAGAGCAAACGTATCAGAAAAAAACAAGTGCAGCCGCTTCCTCATAGTATTGGTTTGGTTGTGGTCAAAACAGGAATTGTGAGTCATGAACTCCAAAGGAACAGGAATGAGCCAAGGTAAAAGGACATCCCAAGGACAGGGTCATCCATGACAAACAGACTCCGGAACTCCAGGTGTTAAAACAGCCCTCTTCACCTGGAATCCATGGGATGGAAATCAGGGCACCAGACATTTGGATGGAGGTGAAAATTACGTCTCCATTTCCCCTCATTCCTCGCTGACCTTGAGCGTTTCCTTCAATTATGAATGTAGGCAATAAACAATGCCCAGGGGTTGGTCATCAATAGAAATCTCAGATGTCTTAGAATGGCTTGCAGTTTGCTTGGGTGGATCAGTACTTAGAAAGTATACTGGTTCCTAGACTCACCACTATTAATGCTAGTTAGTGCCTTAACAAATGCATAGCTATATTATACTTTTGTTTTACATATTTTAAACTATATTTCAGTATAATTGGTTTCCTTTGTACTCTCACATATTTTATTTTATTCATTTATACACATCATTCTGAAGGGCCCATAGATTTCATCCAACAGCCAAATGAGTCCAGGCACAAAAAAACAGTGCAGGGAATTGCAAAGGTGGAAGTTCAGGCTGATGAAATGGTGCTGTCCCATGGAAATAGAATGTGAGCAGCCCATTTTAAAACTTTTTCTAGTAACTACTTTAGGATGAATAAATGGAACAAGTTGAATGACTGTGAATAACAATTTTATTTTTATTAATTTAATAATTCAACTGAATCTGTTCAAAATGTTATTTAACAGATAGCATTAAGTTACTGAGATATTTTGCATTTTTTCTTCATACCAAGTCTTTGAAGCTAGATGTGTATTTTACTTAGATACACCTCGTTTTGGAGGCTGCAATTTCATTGGAAGTACTTGATCTGTATTCACACTTAACAGAATTTAGTTGGAAAAGTAGATTCAGGTCCCAGTACAATTACAAGTTTTCCATTAACTGCATTGAGTCATTTAAACTTAAATCAATGAAGATGAAATACAATTCAAAATTCGGCTCCTCAGTCACCCTGGCGCCTGCAAGTGGCCTGCAGTTACCGGGTCAGACAGTGACCTCTGGAGTGGGAGGGGCAGACCCCTGGGGAGGAGAAGACGGGGGCATTGGGGGCGTCATTAAGACTGTACAGGCTCTTTTGCTGCTTAGGTGAGTGAGGCAGGTGCTTGTTGAGATCCTCTCCCTCGGTTGTCCCCAGCACTCTGCCTGTCCCCAGTAGACCCTCACTTGCAATAGTGACAACAGAATAGCCTCTGGCTGGGGCTTTGTATGCTGGAATGAAGCTTTTGCAGATCAGTTGGGGGTAGAAATTTGTAATTTCCATTTCAGCCTTTGAAGAGGGATTTAGAAATTCTTGGAGAAGAAAGTTTCTAATATTTTTCCTTGAGCAAGCCTTTGGCATGATGGGATTCAATTTACACATGAATGTTGAGGGCTTAATTTGTTTTTGTCCCACCCCAACCCCTTGGGGTCCTGCTGGGCTTGATTTACTCTTCCCTTCCTTCCTGAGTTCCCAGTTGACTTTCCTTGACTCTCTGTCATTCACATGCAAGGGCAGGTGCGGGCCTGGTCTTCAGTGTTTTGGGGGCTAGAGAGGATTTGCAGATTCACATGGGGGGCTTTTCCACCAAGGTTCACGAGGCTTCATGCTGCCCACTGGCTAGTTGTTAGAAACGCCTTCCAGGGCTGAGTTCCTGAAGGTAGGCTCAGGGATTTCAGCCAACAGGAAGTGGCCACTTGGGCAGTGGGCTCTGCTTTCATATGCCAACGTGTGCCTCTGGTTTGGATACTAGATGTGGCCTTTTCATTTCATTTCCTTTAATCCACAGTGACAAGCTCTGGAAAAATTACGAACCAATAAAGGAGCTATTCCTGATCCAGTTTACTCTTTCCTAGATATCAAAGTCTAAAAGCATGGGGGTGAGGTAGACATGGAGGGCGATCTGATGCAATAGGTGAATTCTGCCCATGAGTAATCCAGGCATATTCCCCACTTTGGAGAGAAGGTTAAACTCCTTTGGCCCTTAGAGACCTGGATGCACGTCTCATTCCTAAGCTGAATATTATTTGGCGCTAGGGCTTCTGAAAGAGGCTAAAAGGAGCATTTCCTGCCCTTGAGGAGTTGTGGTCTTAGTAAAATGGAGCGGTCATCTTGGACAAGACTAAACGCTGACTCGAATGGAAGGCCGGTGTGTCAGTGGAGTCTGTTTTGTTTTAATTGTACACCCAGCAGAAACTGAGCAATTTCCAGCCAGTAGTAATAACTACAGAAATGGAATTCATTCCTTGCACAAATGTTTAGTGGATGCTTACTGTGTATGAAGCACCATTCCAGACTTTAGCAACCAACACAGTAGACACAGAGTTTGCTCAGGTTTAAGCTGCAGGTGTGGAGTGGATTTGATATTCACATTCGCTGTTGCATGTGAATGAGTGGGGGGAAAGAATGTTATAGCCTAATTATCCTGGCCCTTGGAAGTGCTGTTGGAGGAGTCCCGCCTGGGATTCCCGGGGCGGGGGGGGGGGGGGGGGGGGGGGGGGGGGGGGGGGGGGGGGGGGGGGGGGGGGGGGGGGGGGGGGGGGGGGGGGGGGGGGGGGGGGGGGGGGGGGGGCTCCTGGGAGTGGTGTTCTTAGGCATCACTGAAATGCGCATTTCAGAAGCCCCCAGGGGAGAATGACTCGTGGGCTGCATTTGTGTGGAGTTACATTCCTCGGGTCCCAGGTCCCTTAATCCTGTCCTGGGAGGTGCCGCTGTGGCTCCAGTAGAGCCAAAAGCAGGGCCAGCACCTAGTGCTTCCATTCCATGTTGCAGGGGATCCAGCAGAGCATCAGGCTGGTTACAGTCCTAATCTAGTCCATCCTGTGGAGCCCTCAGGGCCGTGGGCCATGTGGACAAATGCCAGGGAATGGGTCTCCTGCAGCCGGAGTCCCAAGAAGGCCAAGAGCCAAGAGAGCAAACTCCCTTCATCTGGGAGTTTAAATATTCAGGTTTCATGCCCCTGCAGAGGCCACGTCTATCCAGGCCACGGACTCACTTCTAGGTGTGACTGACAGCTAAGCACCTTCCTCCTGCCGCTCAGACCTTCCTGGCCATGCGTCCAAACTACTTTGTCCAGTCCCTTCCCCCATTGACCATCGGGGAACAGACTTGAAGAGTATGAATACAGTTGTACAAATGGCACACCTACACTACCTAGTCTTCCCTTCACACCCTTTCTGTTAAATAATAGCCAGATTATTACAAGGGTGGCAGCAGTACACTCTAGAGGTGATCCATGCTTGAAGAATACAGGTAGGGCGGGTGAGGACAGGCCTGAAGGAGTGCCCGCTGCCTTCTTTGCTTGTCTGTTACTCTGTGCTTCATTCCCTCTGGGCTTGCCGTCTTCTTGGGATGGTTGTGGGCCAATAGAGGAGACTGGGTGCTTCAGTTCGGTCATTGGCTTTGGGACATAAACTTCAGTGGCATGATTCATGGTTAGTTATCTGTGCCATCATCTTCGTGCCCCAAAGAATTTGGACTTTAAATGGCTGCTACAAGATTTTATGATGCTAAAATCAAAACAGATTTTAAATTGTTAAAACAGTTTAAAGCAACTTAAATTTAAGCAATTAATACAATTGCTTAAGTATTATTTGTAGGCATTGTTAATGTAAGAAATGTCCAAACTTGTAAGAATTTTTATGAGTTCATTTGAACTAAACTGACAATTGTCCAGAAGCAAAATCTGAACAGATTGCCCTAGCTGGTTTGGCTGGCTCAGTGGATAGAGCATCAGCCTGCAGACTGAAGGGTTCTGGGTTTGGTTCTAGTCAAGAGGGTGTGCCTTGGTTGCAAGCTTGATCCCCTAGCCCTGGTTGGGCGCATGTGGGAGGCAACCAATTGATGTGTCTCTCTCATATTCTCTCTGTCTCTCCTCTCTCTTCCACTCTCTCTAAAAATCAATGAAAAATATCCTTGGGTGAAGATTAAAAAATATATATCTCAAGGGATTAAGGAAATGGTCCAGAAAACGGGTTTTGCACCTTATTTTATCATTATAGTCAAAAGAGGAAGCATAAGAGGTTACATAAAATCCATTGGTGATAGATTAGGGAGGCAGGAAAGAGCAAAGCAGGAAAATCTCTGGGATTGGATAAAAAATAAAGGACTAGACACACGCTTATTTTACATTGGTGGGTACAGGATAATTAAGAGTCAACAATTAACTCAATAACAATAACAATGAAGATTTATGGTCTCTGCTCTGGTGCCCTGAGGGGTCCAGAAAATAAAAGGGAATTACCCTGAGCTTCCAAAGGAATGTTTTCATGAACATTAAAAAGCAAGAACGAAAAAACAACAGACAGGCTCAGGTAAGTAAAGATGGTCCCCTGTCAGGGAGGATGCCAGCCGGGCCAGACGGCCTCCAGGACCTGCTTTCAGGTGGGAAGGTTTCGCTTCAGACCATCTCCTGTGAGGACTTGGTTTCTGAGGCCACCACAGGCCTCCCAGAGCTGGTCAGGGTTAGTTCGTGGCCCCTTTTCATCACGCACACAGGGCTCTTCAAATCTGTGGGTTGAAGATAAATGTCTTGTGATTTGTTTTTCAAATATATTGAGTAAGCCAAGACAGTTTGAAGAGTGTCTTATTTTTTAAAGGAAATATTTCCAGAAATCAAACATTGATTTTTATTTATTTATTTTTTTTGGAGTTAGCCCTAACTGAATTTTCTAAGAGTTTTCAGGCTCTTGGGTCTAACACAGACTACAGTTTAGAAAGACTGGCCAAGTGACTTTTAACCCTACTTCAAAGCTACCATAAACTCTACTTTGGCAGTTTATTATTATTATTATTACTAGGGGCCCGTACACAAAAATTTGTGCACTGGGGGGGGAGGGGGGGGAGGTCCCTCAGCCCGGCCTGTGCCCTCTTGCAGCCAGGGACAGCTTCTTGGTCGCGGGACAGCCCCGGGTGCTCCAGGGCTCGGAGTATGGTAGGCTTCCCCCCATTGCCGCCGGCGGCTCAAAGAGCCCGGGCTCCAGCTTGGGGCTCCCGCAGGGCCATGGATGGGGAACCCATCCAGAGGCTTCACGGGGAGCAAGACACCCGCCTCAGAGCCAGCCCCGTAGTCTGGCCCCAGAAGCTCCAAGAACTCCAGGGTCTCCGGGACCTTGTCCAGGTTGCACAGGTTCACGCCGCACCCCGAAGGGCTGCTCCCCTGCTCCACCCCCTGCCGCCCATGCTGCCCCCACCAATGCTTGCTCCCTGGCTGCCAGCCTCCATCTTGGCTGGGTTAATTTGCATACAGCCTCTCTTGCCTGGTGGGCGTGGCTTAGGTGTCTCAGACAGTTAATTTCCATTTTACTCTTATTAGAGTAGATTAGAGTAGGTTATTATTATTATTATTATTAATCCTTACCTGAGGGCATATTCATTGATACTATGAGAGAGCAAGAGTGCGTGTGAGACAGCACATGTCTTGAACAGACTCCTTTTCCAGAACACAGGGGGCTCAGGTCAAGTCCAGCCGAGTCCAGAACTCATTGCCAAGGATTTTAAAAAATGTTTTGCTGATTAAAGCCTTTACTTAAAAATGTTGTTAATCAGAAATGTGCATTTATCATTAATACAATTTGAGCATCATAATTCCATGATAGCTTGTCTCAGTGTGTTCATTTGATAGTTTTAAGATATGAATACAGGGTTGTTAATCCTTACAATTTATCTTATGCCAGGATTTAGAGAACTGCTGTTTATTCACCCCTTGACCCGCCTTAGGTTGCTGATCTGTTGGGGTTAGGAATTCTATGATGTTGGCAGGAAGGTGCAGGGACCGAGCGCCATCTTGGTGTTTTTGGGGGTCCCCAGGGGCTGCTCACTGTGGTTGATAGTTCCAATTCTCCTGCAACATTAGGATTCGGGGTTTTTTAGGGACTCAAGACAACACAAGCTGAGGAATTATTTTACATTACAACCAGGACAAGTGGTATTTGATAAGTCACTCGGCCTAAAGGGCTTAGAGCACCAAACATAACACTATATAGAAAGGAACCAATTTCCTTGACATTTAGTTGTAATTTGAAATTAATTCAAGCAAAATATTTCGGATGAAACATTTTAGTAGTGGAATTATGGATATGGTTTAGCTTTCATGGTTTTGTCACTTTAACTCCAAAAGGGTGCTGTATAAACCCATTGGCTAGATGAAATTCTCTAGCTCTCCCCTTTTTCCTGTAGTTTCTTACTCTGTAGGTGAAACACGCTTTTAGTATTTTAAATTATTACCTGTTTTGTTCCATGTAGCATGCATCTTTTGTTTTTCATTTGCTTGTGCCTGGTCCTATTGCTTCTGGAGTCAACACCGACTGAGACTGGGGTGGTGCGCTGCTGTGCTAGTGTGTGTGCATATGTGTCTCCATGTGTGCGCATGTGTATGTGTCTCTCTCTTTGTATGTGCCTATGGGTGTTCAGGCTTTTTGAGAAATGGATGACTGCAAAGCAGCAAGGCCTGCCTGCTTATGGGCAGATGACATAACCAGCAGCTCCCCGAATGCCTTGCCAGGACAAATGAGATGGCACTGTCCCCTGGTGCTGTTCACGCCCATTGCTGAATTTCATTCCACCCCTGGTTCTGCCTTTCTTTAACCTGGAGAAGCTGAAATTGGTGTCCAAAGGAAAACAAACAAAAGGCCAAAACAGGATGTCGTGAAGTTTCAGTATCCACATCAGGACATAGCTGATAAAATGCAGGAAAGGCAGGGACAGATTCCACCTGGCTCCGAGTGCAGAGGTCAGTGGCTGCCGCCGGAGGAGCAGAGGAGGCGTTGCGGTTCCAAATGTTCCTTCACTTGCGCTTTTGAGAGGTGAGGTAACACATTTTCTGTTCGTTGTCACCACCCTTTCTGATTTCCAGTTGTTGCCCTTATTTGCCGGGAGGGCAGGCTATGAAGGAAATGCCAGGGCCTCTCCAGGTGGCTGCCCCCCTCAGGGCCAGAGCACTCACACCCTCCTGGCGCCCTGCAGGCTGACCTGAGGGGCCACCCACAGGGCCGTCTCCTGTGTTTTCTCTCGTATGTGGAAAATAATTAGACAGCAGGGCCAGTGTGGCTCCTGAATTATTATTTTTTTCAAATTTATGTGAAAAATTGTATTTTAATTTAAAAGAATGTATAAGAAACAATTGCCACCCCAAGTGTGGCTTTATTCACTGCTGTTTTAGCACGTAGAGCAGGACTGGGCACACCCCGGTACCCAGTAAATTTTCCCTGAATGGCTGCATGGACCACAGTCCACCAACTCAGAAGCCTCTGGGTGGTCAGTACAAATGCAGATTCTCGGGCACCTCCTGGCCTTCCGAATCAGAATGTGGAGGAGAGAGGCCAGCAAACCAGTATTAGTCAACAGTCTTCCCTGGTTAGATATGCTTGTGTCTCCAAA
Source organism: Murina feae (assembly GCA_004026665.1). Classification (NCBI taxonomy): domain Eukaryota; kingdom Metazoa; phylum Chordata; class Mammalia; order Chiroptera; family Vespertilionidae; genus Murina; species Murina feae. The sequence continues at coordinate 10,194 of PVJC01003572.1, forward strand.
TTTGAGAACAAATTTGTTGCTTTTCATATATATTGTAATATGAAGATTTTAGTTCCTACTCTCTATTACACTCTCCTCAGCCCAGTAATATTATGAAATGAATGTGCCTCATGGAATGAATGAGTGCCAATACTGGGAATATTTACCCAGTTATTATATACTTTTCTGTTATCCAACGAAATTGGCTCTATATTTAACTGTGTCCCTATTGTTGAATAAACTACCTCTCCCCAATTTTTGGTTACTTTTTTTAATGCTACAAAGAATAAGTAATTTAGGTGTATAGTTTTTCTTTTTGAGAGCTGAAAGTTTTTTTCTAGAAGTTTCTTGCAGACAGGAGATATAATATCCAAAGGGCTTCCTTTATGGCTTTAGAATGTGTATTTACTTATTTAAAATACTTTTATTTATTGAAAAATTTTCTACATGAGATAATGTTAACTAAACTTATTGTAGTGATTATTTTGCAATATATACATGTGTCAAATCATTGTGCTGTATACCCTAAAGAATACTGTTATATGTAAATTATATCTCAATAAAATTGGGGGGAGGAGAAATGCCAAACGTCCTCCCACCCCCAAATACACACATGCACACACACACATACACACACTCGGCATCTAGTACAGTGTCTGGCACATAGTAGGTAGTAAATAAATATTTATAGAATACATCACTAAATAAATGGGTGGGTGAAGCAAAAACACAAAAGACTAAAAGCTGTTAGCATTTATATAGCATTTTCAATGTCTGCTATAGGGCTTGTTTAACTAGTACATTTCTTATTAAGGGAAAGACAATTGGGGCCACTTTTTGATAACTTTTACTAAGACATTGAGAAACTGCTTAATGGAGTTGAACCAGGATTCCTAAGCACTTCCCTGGAGTTGGGCCCAAAGTTAGGTACTTTGAGACCAGAACAGTACTTTTCTCTGGCACTCCTTTTTCCTTTTTTCATTTGAGAAATAAAATTTAGCTACAATTCCCCAAGCTAAGTGATGCTAACCTGTTACAATGGGAGAAAAATGTTCCCAGTTCACTGGTAATTTTGGGGCCCTTGGAGTTCTACAGAATTTCTTAATTGCAGAATTTCCTGGGGCTTGTATTGTTGTCGGATATATGAAGACAGCTGTTACCCAATGGAATCCCTTCTCTGATATCTCCTGATGTCACGTCTCTACCCAACACTCTTTGAGGGCATATTAGTCTAAAGAGCTATTTTCCCAATTGTAGGACAAGGTTCATGATTATCGGTAGAGAAATGCATGTAGCAGAATTTACGCATACATACACAGACACCCCCACACATTAGTGCCTCCAGTTTCTGGAGGGTTCTTTTCTAGGTGTGTGCATGTTCTGAGAGTCCAGTGACAGTAGAGGACATTTCAAAATACTGTTTCTGCATCTCCTCCCATCAGGAGAAAACAAAAACACATGAAAGTACAGTCAATTAGACATGAAGAATTCGAGCATGAACATTATAATTTCTTCTTCAGCTATCAGAGCAATATTCATTTTATTTAACAAACCCTTATGTAGTGCTCTACATAAGGGTTTGTTAAATAAATACATTTGTAAAAAACTCACATGTGCCAACCCTAATGGGAGTTTTTTATAAATATCAACTAATCCTCATAACAACCCTGTAGGGTGTCTGTGCTACTAGTATTGTCCCCGTTTTATGGGTGGTATAATTAACTACAAAGTCAGAAAGCGAGAATAATAATTACACTAGTATGTATAGCTCTGATCTCTTATTTAATGAAGGTAGTGAATAATCAAGAGAAGCCTGCCATATTATGGTCTTCCTGCCCCATAGTAATGGGGGATGGAGATGTTATGTTTAGGCCCCGGAAGGAAGAGAATGTGTCCCACCCACAGAAGAAAGTGGCATTCTCCGAGAAAGCGAATGCTGTTCCTTTAACAGCCATTGGAAATCACTGGCGATTCCTGATGAGCTGATCTCATTGGCTTGTGGGAGAAGCCAAGCCCGTGGGCTGCGGTTCTTGAGTCCTGCCTGGTGTTAGAGCAGCTGTGGCTCTCCACGGGGTCTGTGTTGGTCCCCGGGTGATGTCTGGATGCATTTTATTGTCACAACGTTGAGGGTGCTGCTGGCACCTAGAGGGTAGAGACCAGGGATTCGACCCAAACATCCCACAATGCCTAGCACAGCTCCCCCAACAGAGAATTATCCAGCTGCAAATGCAAACGTAAGGTAACTCGCAGAAGGTTGGGAAAGCTGCTTCAGGGCAAGTCGATGTCATTCAGTGATAGTGACCTGTCTCGTTTCTCACTAGGAGCCCCCGTGTTCTCAGTATTTGCTCCTTGGTGCCTTTAAGCTTATTTTTCTTGGCTACTGTTTCATGTCCATTTGCAAATTATTTGGGGGAGATGTTGCTGTGGTGAAGAAAGAGGTGAGAGTTAGTGTCCATTGACAGGAAAATTGTTGAACTTGAAGGGGGCTGTTTTGGGTTTGGAGTTTGTGAGATGTTCAGAGAGCTCCTGCTGAAACATGCTATGAACAAACCAAATCCTGGGTGACATTTCAGATTGTCCCAGGTTGGGCATTGTGATAAGTGCTTTGCATATATTTTCCTTACTCATAATATCCAATGAAATTAAAAAGGAAGGTTACATATCTTAAAGATGAGGAAAGAATCCCAGTACACTCCTCAATTCTTTGTTGAAGCGTGGTATAAAGAGAAAATTCTTTGGGCGGGCATTCCTAATGTCACTTTCCTTGGGAGCTGTGCTTTGGGACAAAGAGAAGTGAGGCTGGAAGAATTGCTTCCTGTTTGGTGTGGGTGGCAAGGCCTTCCCTCCATGCTGGTTGCCTCGCCCAGCTCTTGGCATTTGGTTGCCATTGGTGTGGATTCTGTTACTAAGAGTCATAGGGGTAGGACAGACAACAGGCGACCTGCAGCCTTTCCCACTGACACTCAGAGATTCTCTTCTGACGTTTTTGATTTGTTTTAATCACTTAAGATTCTTCTCTTTTATTTTATGCTTTCTTTACACCCAGAAACTATAAAGGGATCCAGAAACTTAGTAATATTATAAGCTACCATTTATCTATCAGTTGGCCACAGTGTGCTCGCTGATGTTCAAAGAGTATGAGGAATGTCAGCTTTGCTTCCAAATCCTCATTAGTCCCAAACCACTTGGTACTATCATTGCTTAAATGCTTTTACTCCCCAAATCAATCACCCTCCTTTCTCATAGGTTCTTAGATGCAAATGACACATTCCAAGGAAGATCAGAGGAACTGCTCTGAGTGATGGAGAAGTAGGAGCTGGCATTTTATATAGCCCAGGTCACTCCTATTTAATAATTTAGATGGGCTCTTAATTGAACATTCCCCATTGAAATATTTTCTCTGAAGTTAGGAAACGAACCATCTTTCAGACCATTTGACAGTGTTTTCCTTTGGAATACCTTGAGATGATTCAGTCTGTGAGGAATTCAAGGTTGTCTATAGCTGTCTCCTCGTACATTTAGCTATTCATCATTTGTCCAGAATTAGAATTGGTGATTTTTCTGATTATTGATTTCCCTCCCTCACAGTGTAAACATGAGAGAGTATGAAGTAATCTTGGTAGTAAAACGTATTTGTATGTTTACAAATAATAAAGATAGTGCATTTGCTATTGATCTTCCAGCCCACAGTAACAGCAATGTGGACATATACAGAGCTTGCCAGAGGCAATGAAAAAAAAAAAGAGAAATAAATAAAACGACTCTTTATGTCCAAATGAGGGTCCACAGTAAATTAAAAAGGGTGTGTTTTGTTGATGATCTGGATAGCCCATTCCATGCATGATCAAGTCAATTCAACCAAGATTCTTGGGGAATCTACTACAGCATGTGCCAGATGTTGGGCTAGGCACTAGTAACCCAGCAGTTTATAAAATGCTCCTATGTAATACCCTTTGAAAGTCTGACAAGAAAGAATGGAATGTTGATCTGTGTTAAAGTATAAGTAGAGGGGTCTATGTTGTTCCCTAGCTACAGAGTCATAATGAAATGATTTGAGGGGCAGTCACAAGAATTCCTAGTGCTAGCAGCCGAGAGTCTCCTAAATTGATGAGTTAAACAGGACAGGAGGTAACAGAGGGAGAGATTCTTGCTGTTTACTTACAATGGCTGCGTTCTCAGTAAAAACATGTCCCGCCCTTGGTTGCAAAGACCCAGGCAGAACCTTCTGTGTTTGACTGGTGCCCCTTTGTCCCCCGCCATCTTACAACAATGAAATGACGTCAGCGATGCGGTCTCATTTCAGGAAATGTTTAATGAGTCTCTGGAAAACTATAAATAAATCTTATGTCACAGTCACACTGACGAACAAGTGCACCTTGAGGCTTCAGAGGTTAGACTGTCCTAGGTGTTCGGTATGAGCAGTCTCTTCAAGGATGTACGCTTGATACTTTATTGTAATTTATTTTATTCTGGGCTTTAAAGTGTCCTGTCTAAATGCAGAAAGGCAAGGAGCATCAAGTGTCACCCAATGTGACTGGGGGGGAGGTTGTCATTTTAACGATGTCATCGCAGGACTGAAGGAGACTTCCCATGTTGTTCATCCTGTCACAGGCTCTATGCAGAACTTGAATCACCTCGAGCAGATGAGTGGGGACAGAGCCGTTAGTACAGGTGCTGAAAGAAGCATGCTTCAGAATGCCACCCCTGTCCCGAAACACTTTACTCAGCTGAGGAAAATGGAAAGAAATTATCCTTTCACAGACCAAGTCCTTGATTTCTCATGGCAGCACTGTTTTATTTTTAACTTGGATGATTGAAAAAACTCTTAGGAGCTTGGAGTTTATCTTCCTGTATATACATGAACCTGAGAGATTGATATTAATATAGAACATGCTTCTTAAGTCAGGATATATGGCCATACATTTTATTATTAGAAGAGTGTTATTTGTTCATGCTACTTTGTTCATGTACTTCTCTTTTTCTGAAAAAAAAAATACATAAAAATAAATTTAAGAAATTGTCATATTTTTTTAAAAAAATTAAGTTTACTGAGCCTGATTTCAGTAAAATAGCTTCTGGGCTAATGTAGCCATCTAAGAGAATAATGTCCTTCAGGTAAAATTCTTATTTAATTTTATGTAATTTTGTTATCTGTCTCTTCCCCTTTCTTTGAATAAAATATCATCCCTTTCAGTAGTTGTCCTGTTTGTTAGAAGTTGGTTAAGTTGGATGTAAAAAATAATAAAATCAAATAAAAGATGTTGCTTAAGTGAATTGTGGGTGTGGCATATACAAACATGGGCACGCAGTTGCCGCAGGCTGCTGTGGCCACATGTGCAGCCTGTCGGTTCACAAACCTGCCTGCCAGGGGTGTGTTCTCAAGTCCCTCCCTCCCCTGGGCATTCGGGCCACCTCCGGGCAAACACTGACTTCCAACCAATTTCCTGAGCCAGCTGGGGAAGGAGGGGACTTCCTTAGCTGAACACCGTGCACTGTCATTCAAAACAGACAAAGCCAGCAAGCCTCGGACGTTTTGGGAAAAGGGCAAGGGAAGTGCGACCAGAAGGAGCAGGCAGGCTGAAAGCATTTTCAAGCGTTTGGCTGTCATTCTTTTGACAGCTCGTTGAAACCTCAGGCAGGAATACCTTGCTATTGGAAGCTAGGTTTCAGAATATACTAGTAGGTCTTTCTTTCCTTTACTGCTTTACTTCTTTTTTTTTAAAATCCTCTCTCTAGGATATGTTTATTGATTTTAGAGAGAGAGAAGCATTGATGAGAGTGAGAAACATTGATTGGTTGCCTCCTGTACATGCCCCAACTGGAGATTGAACCCACAGCCTAGGTATATGCCCTGACCGGGAATTGAACCTGCAACCTTGTAGTGTATGGAACAGTGCTCCAAACAACTGAGCCATCCGGCCAGTGCTGCTGGTGTACTTTCTTGATGAGGTTCTCTCTCTGGCGTTGCTACATTGGTGTAGGCTGGGCTTTTGGTAAGCTGTGCACACTTGTTCATCTCTAGGATGAAAGGTACAGTCCACAGAGAAAATTAGATACGTATGTTTTGGAAGTTTGATGCAAATTTAGCTGAATTTTCTTTTTTATTTTTGGTTGAAAAGATAAATATAATTCTTCTTTGCTTTATCAATGGCTCCGCCTCTTGGTGTGGTAAGCCTTTATGTACCCTCACTTCTGAGTCCTTCTCTCTGTTCCCATCTTAGCCATTTAAAGATACAAGGAACAGGGTACTTTGGAGAGTCTTTCCTCCATTACTAGTCAAAATTAATTGAAATGTACTCACTTCTCAGATGAAAGAATTGATTTGCAGTTGACTTGCTGTGGATTGCAGACATCTATTGAAATATGGATGAATTCTGACTGCCATAGTTTGTATTGTGGTCAGTGCCCTGCCTCTGACCACATTGACAAGATTTGTAGGCCCTTGGAAAGCTCATTGGCCTAGGCGCTAGGTCTGTGGTGCTCATGGATGAGGATACTCTGTTCTTAAAACCTTTCCATGGCTCTCATTGATTTTGGAATGAAGGTCAACATGCTCACCCTGGTTCTGAACGATCTGGCCTCTGTTTGCTGCCTAACAAGACCACCAAAGCTCAGTGGCTTAAAAAAAATGAAAACTCAAAGGTTTGTTATTTCTCATGATGATTGGGTTGGCCAGGTAGTTCTTGGGCTTGTCTCACTGGGGCTGACTTGTCTTCTATGTCTAACAGGAAAGGTGATTGTGCTGGAAGGTCCAGGTGGTTTCCCTCACTGTATGGCCTTCAGTCCTTGCTGTCCTAAGGTTGTCTTGGTTCTTGTCAACACGTTCTCTTCACCTGGCTTCCTTACTCGGTGGAGTCAGGGCAGCATTTCACAATTGTGAAGTTCTGTAGAAGCAAGGTCCCTGGAGGCCCATGCTGTAGCAGTCACACAGTGTCACCTTCTCCACACTCCATTGGTCAAAGCAACTCATAAGCCATCCCCCTTCCCCTGCCATCAGTCAAAATTCAAAGGGTGAAAAAACAGACACCACCTCTTGATGGGATTTGCCAAATGCTCCTCTTTACTTTTCCCATTGTCCCCTTGCACTTTACAGTCTAACACAAAGCTTTTCTCAGTTCCTTAAACTCACCTTGCTATCCAGCTTTTATCCTGAAAACATGTATTTTTCTACCGGGAATATTTTCTTGCCTCTTCTTCCAGCTATCTGCTACACATAGTAGCGATTTCAGCATCATTGTCTTCCTGGCCAATACCCTAACCCCTCCTCTATGATTTAATGATTCCCTTTGTTTTCCTTGTCATAGTATCACTCATCACTCCTTTATCAGAACTTCTGAAACTGTGGGAGGCAGGACTGGTGTCTGTCTTGTTCTTACTGGATGTCTAGTACTCAACCCGACTGGCCTTTAATGGCTGGTGTTAAAGAAGTACTTGTGCAATGCAGATCAGATTGGTACAGATTCAGTACTGGCATTTGCTCACAAGGTGATTTTGATGTTCCCTTTTGGAATGTCGTCCTCACTCTTCCCCTCTTCCCCCTTTTAATCCTTCTGCTCAGCCAAGCAATCTGGCCTCAAAGAAATAGGCCAATAGAAGAGGGTCCTGGTGTATCATTAGTTTGGAAACCTTTTTCTTAGATTTACTGAGCCATTAGAACTGTTAAATCACTTGTTAACATAAAGTGATTTTTAGGAAAAGTCTTACCTGTAGTCTATAAAATAGTTGGTTACAGATGTTAACTTAAGAAAAACTTTCCCCTACTTCATCCACCCTGTTATTTCCCCCTTTTCTGAGCCTGTCTTGCAGTTAGAATCAATTTGTCACTCTACTTGCTTTCTAATTATTTCATGCGCAAGTCTCAGCTTCTCACTTAGGTTCAACTTTGTGAAGGAATAGGAAAATGTTTTATATCCCTTCTATTCCCTTCTTCACAGTACATACTATCACTGGCTCATCCAAGATGTCTTTCTCTCCTTTAACTCCAAACAAGTTTACATAAAACTTAAGTGTTTTAAGTTTCAGAGAGTATATGTGCTAATCTAATTGGTTGTGGTAGCCAGACTTCAAGAGCTCCCTGCTGCCCCAAACAATATTCAGTTTTTATATTCATGCCTTGTGCAGTATACTTCCATATTGAAGATCACAGATTTTTTTTTTATTTAAAGTCTATTTTTATTGATTTTAGAGAGAGAGGAAGGGAGAGGGATAGAGAAATAGAAACATTGATGAGTGGGACACATCTATCGGCTGCCTCCTGCATGCCCCCTACTGGCAATTGAGACCGAAACCTGGGCATGTGCCTGGATCAGAAATCGAACCAGGGACCTCTTGGATCATGGGTCAACATTCAACCACTGAGCAACACCAACCAGGTGACTTTTTAAAAAATATATTTGTATTGATTTCAGAGAGGAAGGGAGAGGGAGAGAGAAATAGCAATATCAGTGATGTGAGAGAATCATTCATCTGCTGCCTCCTACAGGCCCCCCACTTGGGATCGAGCCTGCATCCCAGACATGTACCCTTGACCAGAATTGAACCCTGGACCCTTCAGTCCGAAGGCTGACACTCTAACTACTGAGCAGAACTGGCTAGGGCTTTTTTAAAAAAAATATGCATCTTCTGTATTTTGCATACTTTAATTTCAGAACAAAATAAACAACAAAACCTCCAATATAAGAGGACCAACATTTGAGCCAATAACATGGTAGAAAATGACTGCATGTCACTCCCAAGGCTAGGTCATTAAAGATATTGTGGCTTCTGCTTTGATTTTTTGAGGTCACTTGCTTTGGGGTAAGCCAGTTGCCATATTATGAGGACTTGAAAGCAGCCTTTTTGACTGGTCCACATGGTAAGGAACCAGGTCTCTTGCCAACAGCCATATGATTGAGCATCTGAAAGACAAGATCCTCTAGCCCCAATCAAGCCTTCAGATGACTGCAGTCCTGGCCACCATTTTAAAAAATGTTTTTATTGATTTTTAGAGAGAGAGAGAAAAGGAGAGGGAGGAAAAAGGGAAAGGAGAAGAGAGAGAGAAAAAGAAGAGAGACGGGGGGGGGGGGAAGAGAGAAACATCAATGTGTGAGAGAAACATCAAATCAATGTGTGAGAGAAACATCAATCAGTTGTCTTCCGTAGGCACCCAACTGCAACCTTGGTATGTGCCCTGACTGGGAACTGAACCACAACGTTTTTGGTGTATGGGATAGATGATGCTCCATCCAACTGAGCCACCCAGCTAGGGTGGGCAGGGTGCATTTTAAAACACACGGTTTAATTTGTGTCATAAGGCTTCTTTATGAGTATACATCTGCACTAACTCTAATTATAGTGTAGTGGAAAGTTGATTGTAAGAGAATATATGTGGAGATTTTTGCTGTGCTATACCTAGAACTGAGTTTCAGTTCACACATAATAGTAGGTTTCCTTGTGCTCAGGAGAAAATGTGAAAGTTTTTACCCTGTAATATAACGTGAAAAGAAGTTGAAGAGAACATCAGAATGGAAGTGGTCTCTTGATAAATACTCGATCTGATTAGAAGAAGCTGGTAGTAAGGGCCAAAATGCAATGGGAAGAACTTCATGCTTACTTTAGACAGAAGTATACTTTTTTGTTTTACAGAATTTGTTTATAACACACTTACCTTTACACACTCTAAGTGATTTGCCCTTTTAGGGAAGTGAGGAACGTGTGAGGTACACAAGAGAAGCCTTTTTCCCTCTTGCTGATGAAGGAAACTACCACTTGGTCTGATTGCTTGCCCCTGCACATCACCATTAGTGCATCAGAGTGTGGACTAGATCCGAGGACTTCTGACCCAACCCGTTTCCCTCTGATAGCCCTGTGGTGCCCCTCAGCTTCTTACCCTAAATTATCACCCTGAGTAGGTTTTCCCTGAGGCCTCGTGTTTATGGTATCCTGTTTGTGGGGTTTTGTTTTATAGCTTTTGTAATATGAAGGGGTCTCAGTTACTGAGGTAGAATTATCTAGTGTCTTACATGTATTTCACTGAATTCTTGTTATAAATCTTAGGATTCCATCCTCATTCTGTGTGTGATGGCTGAGCTTTTGTCAGTTTGGGAGAGGATACTGTATGAAATGAATTATGAACAAGATTAAGGACAGAGCACGAACAAGGTCGAGATAGGTTGGAGGGCTCTACAAACAAACACGGTCACATGGCCTTTTCATTGAATACATTGAAAGGCATCAGTGATGACCTCTTGTGTGCCCCCACCTTTGTCTGTGTATCCCTGAAAACTCATGCTGACTACATATTCATTTTCAGGGACCTTCTGAAGAACAAAATGATTTCACTGTTTTGCCTGGAGGCTGGAATAAGAGCCATAGTTTTCCTTAGGTAACAGCTCCTACTATCCTTGCACTTTTACCCAAAAGCTAGATTTTCAAAGGAGAAACTGCACTTTTCATATTTAAAAGAAGACATTGGCCAATTTTCTCTAAATATTAGAACCCTGAGGATTAGACCTAATGTGGTTTGATGGGTGTAACAGAATTTTAGAGTCTTGAGGTGGAAGGAAATAATTGAATAGCCAGCCACATATGCAGAGTGCTTGCCACATTGATTAGCTCGTGTGCTTCTGTGAAATGTTGCCCTCTAAATGTCTCTCTCACTTGTCAATTTGTCCTTGTGTTGCTGTTGCCCCTATTTCTGTTCTCAGTTGTAGTCCGGTGTACTGGTTAATTAATGGTTAACAACCTGCTCAGGGCAGGGAGTGCTGATGTGTAGTTTGCTCATTTCCATTGTGTAAACACTCCGCCAAGGCCAATGTTAAGTGTGAATGTGCAGGCACTGAACACTGAGCTGGGAAGAGCTGCACACAGTTGGCTCTTTGGTGTTAATCCAGGCGGCTCCTGCCGCCACTGAGTTCCATACATGGTAAGGTATCTTGACTGATAAGATAACTGTAAATGAGGGTGGAGAATGGTTCATTGGGGTTAGGAGTTTTAAAAGCCCTTTTATACAGGTTATTTAAGGAGCACAGTCTGAAATAAGTGCTGTTACTCATACCACTTTCATACAGCCTTCATTTCCAAATGCTTGGGTTCTCATTCTCTTTAGTCATCTCAGTGAGATCTGAGGTTACCCAAAACTTGATTGGAGCTGCTTCTAAGCGGCAGATCTGAGAATCAAACCTGGGTCTTTCTGATTTCAGGGCATGCATTTGTAATCGCTGTAAAGCATAAAGAATTATTCAGATGTTTAAAAGTTGATGGCATTTTCCCTAAGCTTTCTCTCTTCCAGGTGTAAATATCCACAGTTCTTAGGAAATAATTCATTCCTTCATTAAATAATTCGGGTGAGTGTTATGTGTCAGGCATTGTTCCCCGCATTGTGCATCAGGGAACAAAACAGTGAAATATTCTCGTCCTAGTGTGGGGAAAGAGACAACAAATTCATGTAAAAGCAATGAATGCTGCATGTTAGGATGTGAGCATTCTTTAAATAAGGTGATACTGCAGCCTGAGATCACTTACTTTTCAGACCTTCAGCCTTTGCTGATTGCCTCTCTGGGAAGGGGCCTGCTGTGTTCAACAGTTGTGTTTCCTGAGCACGAGGTGTGGTCTGCCTGGTCCACTGCAGACCCAGCTCCCTTCCTTCTCTTGATTTGGTCCCTCATGGGTTAGGAATGCAGCCCCTGAGGTCCTCCCCTATCCATGGACCCGTGTCCATTCTGGGCTGGTGTTGGATCGGCGGTCAGCCTAAACCCTGCGTCCTTTCCACAGGGACACCTGCCAGCCACGCGTGGTTTTCCTCCTGAAATCATTCCACCATTGAGCAAGTGGACCTGGACTCAGTCCTTCATATTCACCTTCGTGGTTTCTCATTATGTAAAAAACCTGCAGGGACAACTTGATTTATTGGCAAGTAAATCTACATTTGCCATCTCTGTTCCTTAATGTTCCTTAAATAGTATTTTCTGAAGTGTGGGACTACCCATGTCACTCGGGGATTGGCAGTAATGCCGTTGAACCTGGCACACATTCCCCTGTAGGTCACCCTCTTGGTGCGGTGATGTCGCGAGGCCTTATTGGGCAGCAGTGAGTCTTTCTTTTGGCCTTCCTGACCTTCCTGTTCTGAAGAGAGAAGCAGTGAGAGGGAGAGATGAGGTGTGGACCCTCTGCAAATGACAGTTTTTAGCTAGAAATTTAATAACATTCTTTTATTTATGATGTATTTCTTCTTAGGGCTACCTTCTAGTTAGACTAGATGATATTGATTTTTGTCTCACAGTAATGAAATAAATTTAAATTCAGGTTAGAAATGAGTTCATTTAAACGTGTGAATAAATAACAGGTGTTTTCAAGTATGACACATATGAAGTTGGCTCTTCAGTGGCTGAAGTTTGGTTAATATTTGTCTAGTAATGCTTTAGGGTCAGAAGTAGGCATACATCGTTTTAATAGCCCAGGTTGTAAAGTAAGTAACATTTTAAAACCTAAAAATATCTCACTGTAATCATGCATGTAAATAGTGATTAAGAGCATAAACTTTGGACCCAGACTCTTGATTTGAATCCCTCTTTACTAGTTGAATGAGGTAAGGTTCTTACTACTTGGTGTCTGGGTTTCCTCATCTGAAAAATGGGGATGTAAGTATTTACCTTAAAGGCTAGTTGTGAGGATTAAATGAGTTAATTCATTAAGGATAGTTACGGCTATATAAGTGTGAGCTCATTATTATTTTATTACTAGAGGCCCTGTGCACGAATTTGTGCACAGGTGGGGTCCAGCCAGCGTGACCTGATCGGGGCCCATTGGGCCAGGCCTGGGGTGGGGCTGGGGGGTGGGCAGAGGGACTGTAGGCAGCTGGCGGGCTGGCCCCGTACCCTGGTGGAGTGGAAAATTTGCAAAGTAGCCTTTTATTATATAGAATTATACTAGTGGCCCAGTGCACAAAATCCATGCACATTAAAAGGGAACAAATTAGAGGAAATGTGGGCAGCATCTCATTCCTGGCCAGGGACGCAGGCAGGCAGCTTCACCTCAGCACTGGGCGGGGACACACGCAGGCAGTGTGATGTTAGCACTAGGCAGGCCTGCCCATGCCTCTGCTGGAGGCGAAAGCCCCCGCCCCCGTCGCCACCCACCAGCTCCTGCCTGCGCATGCCTCCATCGGGAGCAGCCTCTGCCTCCGAGGCAGCGTGATGTTAGCTCTGGGCAGGCCTGCGCATGCCTCCACTGGGAGTGGAGGTCCCTGCCCCCATCCCCAACCACCAGCTCCTGTGCATGTGCAGTCTGTTGACTGGTCATGACTGGGACACCGTTAGGACCAATTAGCATATTACCTCTTTATTATATAGATTATATTGTTTTAAGAGGATGAGGTTTTTCATTTTTACCAGTTTAACCAACATGTCCTAGTTGTTAAAGGAGTATCAGTGTTCTAGGTCATGTGACTTGAAAAAGTAATGAACCATATTGTGTTAATGCTATGAACAAAGTTCCCATTGTTCTTCTCCCAGATTTGCATTGGGGAATTGTTTTCACTGGCTCTGGGTTGTTTATAATTGTTCTTGTTGGGAAAAGGTGGGCTTTTTACACTAAGTCTGGGCATGGTGCCCTTTATTGTCATTTCATTTGACCTTCCAGCCAATTTCTTATCTGTAGTAATAAAAGCCTATGTGGTCTTCACACCCTCATGCTATGATGATGCCCTCACCAGGAGGTTGTGTGTGCAGCAGGCATGCGCGGGTGGGTGGAGCTGTGGAGGTGGGTGCCAGCTGCTCCACACAGAACCGTGGAGGCGTGGCCCCTGCCTACCTCTTTGGGGCAATCCATCGAAGAGCCAGGATGGGTGGGGGAGGCCTACCTCTTTGGGGAGATTGATCTCAGGGCTCCCACATTGTGAAAGGGCACAGGCCAGGCTGAGGGAACCCTCCTTCCAGTGCACAAATTTCATGCCCTGGGTCTCTAGTGTATAAATAGTTCATAAAACAGCACCTGGACTGAGGCCTTTTATTGCTTTGGGATTAAATTTTACAGAAATATTAAAAGTGATTCCATAGCTGAGGAACTGCAGAGATAAAGATGGCTTTCGTATGAATCTGCTTTTTCTGGGGTGGCATGGCCTGTAGTGAGCTGTGCAGGACCTGAGCTCCCCCAGTGACAGAAAGTGTTTCATGGGGCAGGGAAAGGATGGGGGGAGGGGGCGGGAATTGGGAAAGACTGGAATACAGAAAGCTCAATAGATTTATCTATTTGCATGTCTTCTCAAAGGGTTTTATGTATGAAAATTCATCATAATGCCCTAAATCGACGATAATAAGTTAACTTTTATTTAGCACTTCCTATGTGCTGGGCATGGTTTAAGCGCTTGACAAGTATTAATTCATAAATCCTCACAACAGCCCAATGAGGTAGGCACGTCTGTTTATTGTCATGGAGGAACTGAAGCACGGAGTGTAGCATGTGGGGTTTCTTGAGCTTACCTGATCAGAGACAGGTTTTGTGATGCATCTTGTGAGATTAGATCCCAGGAAACTGTCTCTGATGGTCCAACAAACTGGCTCACACGTAGATACTTTGGATGTAAGGTGGCTTCACTTTGACCTCATGTTACTAGGCCGCCTGGCTTCGGCCAGGAAATTATAGCTTCTCTTAGTATCCCCACACTGTGTAGATTTGTCTCCCAATGATATTCTTGCTTGATCTGATGCTAGAAATTCCTGAAGTGGGACTCATATGTCTTAAAGTGACAGGCTTAATTTTTCAACTTTACAGTCTCCTGGGTGGGGAGAACAGACCCAACCCTTTGTCATTTGAGAACTTCAGTAGCACACTGGAAGGTGAGATCTTGGTATGTGGAAAGGGAAGACAGGTTTGAATAAGACTGGCAGTTCTACTTTAGTTAATTGAAAGAGCATTTGATTAATGAACCATTTAAATTTTTCTAAAGTTAAAAGAATGAAAAAAATGGCAGGTTACATAAGGTTTTAAATGCACGTTACTTCTTCAGGAGTCGAAATGAGATGTTTACAGATGGTCTTAGCTTCATTTGTTTATACATTTCCTTGAATTATTTAAGTATTACACAAGTGGTGAAATAAATGATGTTGGGTAAGTCACTGCCTCTGCTCCCCTTGACAGCTGAGTCGAAGATAAAAATCTCCTCAGTTATTTCCTATTACTCTCAATACAAAATCCAAATTCATTGGCGCTCTGCAATACCTGATCCCTGTCCCTGCGGCTTCAGAGCTGACACTAGTTCAGACTGCTTCTTTGTGGTAATGAGAAAATAACACTCTTCTCTCTGGTCAGCCTGCACACATGGAGAGGGCTGCACCTTAGCCCCACATGTTCCTTGCCGAGTGCCCTCGTGCAGCACCCCGCCTGACCAGCTCATCTCACAGCCTTCTCAACGTTCTCCATGTCCCTGGTCATTCTCATCTCACTTACAATGACTTGTTGAAAGTCTCTCATTCTTGCTGGAGAGTAAACTCCCTAAGGAATGGTCCTATATTTAGGACCACTGTATCTCCAGGAACAGGCACAATACCAGGTACTTAGTAGGTTCTTTATCATGTTTATTGTTTATGATATAAATTGAATGCAGGCTTAACAGTTGCATGCATGGGTGGGCGGATAGATGCAACTGGAATGGATGGGCCAAGCATACTGGTAGGTCTTGCAGAGAAGAATTAGAGATTCTTTGCCTGGAGCACATGGATCTGGGATCTTAGAACCAAACTTGCAGACCTGTATGGGATAATCCAGTTTTGTCTTAGTGCTCTCAGCCCTCAGGGAGGCTGTCTTTTGCAAATTTATTCTGTTGTGAATCTCTCACATTCCACATAACCAGATGTTCCTACTATGAAGGAAAAACATGTTATATTTTATTATGTGCAATGTGACCAGAGCTCATCGGAGACGTTTGCAAACGGGCTTCCAGAGACATTGGAAAGGCTGGAAATGCGCTCGCGGTCATCTGACACTGACCTGGTGGTGATCTTCTGACTTGTTGGTCCCTATACTGTCTCGCTGTTTATAGATTTTCTTCAGGCTGAAATGCCATCGAATCATCACATTCTCTTCCCTGGTGTTTTGGTTTTCTAGGATTAACATAACAAAGTACCACAACCAGTGTGGCTTAAACCAACAGAAATTTATTTTCTCACAGTTCTGGAAGCTGCAAGGCTGAGAGCACGGTGTGGGCCAGGCCACGCCCTCTCCGAAGGCTCAGGAAGAACCTTCCTGTCTCCTGGCTGCTGCTGGTTGCTAGCAGTCCTTGCATTCCTTGGTTGGTAGCCTCATCATTCCAATTTCTGCCTTCCTCTGCACATGGTTGTCTTCCCTCCGAGTCTCTGGGTTTCTCTTGTCTTTTACAAGGACGACATTCAATTGGATGAAGTGTGACCATCTTAACTAATAATATCTGCAAAGATCCTATTTCTAAATAAGGTCACCTGGGGTTCCAGGTGGACATGATTTTTAGGGGGAGGGGGACACTATTCAACTCAGTAGACCAGGTTTCAACTCTTTTCCTTAGTGACTAGTCCATGAGTTCTTTGTGTGACTGTGCATGTGATCATCTCTTATAGTCTCTGTTTCTGTAAAAGGGGGGCTAGTAATATTACCTATATGTTAGGAAGTGGTTTTTTGTTTTAAATTGAATTTTAGAGAGGAAGGGAGAGAGAAAGAGAGAGAAACATTGATTGGTTGACTCCTGAACATGCCCTGACCCTGAATGGAAATCGAACCTGTAACCTTTTGATGTGCAGGATGACATTCCAACCAATTGAACCACCCAGGCAGGAGGAGGTTTTGAGGATTAAATGAGGTGATGCAGACAACCATGTAAACATGGCCAGTACCTGGGGAAAGCATTGAATATATTCTGTTTCTTTTTAGATTTTTCAAATCAAGTCTTTTCATTTCTGCTCTTTTAACTTTTATTAGTAGGTTGTAGCCAATTGTCAGTCATTTTGACTGATTCTTCTTTGATTGATTGGATGGTTTGATAACTCCTTGAGGAAGATTACAAAGGAGGTAAGTGATCTGTGTTGATTGGAGATTATTCCGATATGCTGGTAAAATTTTTAAGAAAATTGCAGATCGGTGCTAAAATATAGGCTGACTTAGGACATTGTCTTTTCAAATTAATTTTTGTCTGATTTTGCATTGGATTGAGAAAGAGGTCATGTGACTGGGTTTTTCCAATATGCCAAAACCATGTTAAATAATTCTGCTGTGGGTCGAAATGGTAATAAAAGTCAAAGAAATGTGTTTGTATTTTCTGTGTAGTTATAATTTTGCAGCGTAATTAAAAGTGTAAAAATGTAGACGAATTCCATTTTGTACTTAAGTATAATATAAATTAAAACATGTGTTATGGGGTGATAATTCAATTTAATGTTAATTTTTACTTTTTTCTGAAATGTGAAATTGAATAAATGTTGTTAAGAATCTCTTTAAGAAGAGGCAAAATGGACTAAAATTAATTATACTGTATTGTTTTGAAAATATTTTTAAGGCCCAGGAGAGAATGATGTTTCAGATTAGAAATTCATGCGGTGTTTATGTGTGACTAACAGAATGTGATTGAAGATCCAATATGACTTCTAATGATTATGGTTCAAACTTAGAAGAAGGTAGCTGTAGAACCCTTTGTTCTCGAATATCGCTGTCTTTAAAGACTGTTACAGAGGTCTTAGAGAAATTACTTAGAAGAAAATAATACAGCAGAATGGAGTAGAGTAGAGGACTGATGTTACATGGTTAAAATTCTATTAAGTGTAAATGAAGTTCTGTTCTAGTGGCCCTAAGAGATGGAAACAGAATTATGGGGAGTAACGGTGACATGCAAAGCTCTCTGAAATGAGATGTGGTCACCTAGAAATGTAGCTGCTTCACTGATAACTGAGCTTGCCAAGCCCAGGCTGAGCCATTCCAAGCAGAAGTTTAGAGGGGACTCAGATTGGATGAGAAGTTGGGACAGGTGATCACTTAGATCCTGAGTTTCCAAGATGATATCCAATGGGATCCGACTGAAGACAGTTAAAGGGGGTGCGCTGATTGAAGGCCTGGGCTATTTGGCTAAGAAGTAGAGTTTTGATATACAGAGCAGTAGCTGGGTATGACGGAGGAGACCAAGAGTATGGGGAAAATGATTCCCAAAGTATTTAATAGTCATTGTTAACAGAGATACAGATTGGGGAAAATTGCATTTTTTTAGTTTGGCACAACGAGAAAGAAAAAACATGGAAGGCGAGGAGAAAGAGAGAGGGGGAGAGAGAATGAATGAGTGAATGAGAATGTGTACATGTTATCTCCTAGATGCCTTCTCTTGTGTAAGCATTTTGGGGGTTAAAAAATGGAAAATCAAGTTCTGCTTACATATATAATTTCAGAATGAGAAGTCAGAATTTTATCTCCTGGGACAAAAAAAAAAAATCTCCCTTAAATTAAATGAAATTAATTCACTTTTCTCTAAAGGAAAAGTTG
>PVJC01003572.1:28740-49969 GCA_004026665.1 Murina feae
GGGGGGGGGGGAATGAGGAGCATTATCCTTCCTTAAGGAAAACAGATATCTTGTATCTCCCTGTGATACAATTTAATATTTCAACACTTTCTATATATATATATATATATATATATATATATATATATATATATATATATTTAATCGATTTTTTTTACAGAGAGGAAGAGAGAGGGATGGAGAATTAGAAACATCGATTGGCTGCCTCCTGCACACTCCGCACTGGGCATGTGCCCACAACCAAGGTACATGCCCTTGACTGGAATTGAACCTGGGACCCTTGAGTCTGCAGGCTGACGCTCTATACACTGAGCCAAATCGGTCAGGGCTATTTCAACACTTCTTATATACATTCTCCTTATCTTACATTGATTTGTAGGTGGGACAATTTGAAGAGGAGAATCATACGTTAAATATTCTGACTTTAAGCAATTAAGTTTAAACTGACATGGTTAGCCACCAAGTTTCATGATGAAAACAGCTCACTTGCAGCCAAAGAGGTTAGTTGCAGAATATTGTGGAGCTGGCTATTTTATAGATCCTCAAAGGGAGCAGCAATGTGCAGGTGAAGGTTCTCAGCCCCAGATTTTAATCAAGATAAGCAAAAGTAAAGAGTGCAGACATTGACTTGGGTGGTGAACACACAATACAATACAATACAATACAATACAATACAATACAATACAATACAATACACAGATGATGCATTGTAGAATTGTACACCTGAAACCTATGTAATTTCATTAACCAAATAGTCATTCCAATAAATTCAGTTAAAAAAGAAGAATGCAGAAAGTGAACCTGATATAATCAGTTAAGTTCCTATTTAAATTACAGGAGTTTTTCTGGGCATTTACTAAAAATGCTTAAGTATGGGAATTTACTTGTAATGATTCTGGTGCTCTTAGTGTTCTGGGTTTGGTACCTCATTGTTGTTCCTCTGTGTAGCTTTTTCTTTTTGAATTTGAAAAAGTGACAATATTGCAGAAAAACAGGAAAAGAAAAAGCAAAACCTCTAGTCATAGATAATTTCTCATTCTTAGAGTTAGTGGTCTGATGTATATCTTTCTAGCTAGTTTTCTATTTATGTATAAAAAAGAAATATCTTTGGATAAGTTTATGAAATAAAAACAGATTAATTTAAGCACTTTTGACGTTAGTAATTTGAAATGTAAGAAAACACTTGGCAATCCAGACACATGTTTAAAGTCAGAGGTAAAATTTTAGTACCATTGATATCAAATGGTAACATACACATAATTTCGCATCTAGCCTTTTTTTACCCACTGACAGGATACTTGGATTCAATGTAAATTAACGCTCCATTTACTGAGCTCCCAGGCTCTTGCGTCAAGGTTGCTTATATTATTTTTAGAATCGAGGAAACACAGTGAACTGGGTTGTCCATAGGGAGGAAAGGCAGGAAGCAGAACCACCACTAGTTACCTGATCATCATCATTTCACAAGCGAGGCGCAGGCAGTTTTCAGGAAAGCAGATGGAATATGGCTCTTGCTGCAGCTGCGTGCCACTTGAAGGACACACGTGGGGAACCCACCGGAATGATTCATGGCCAGTTCAGCTGTAAACTTCTCTTTTAATTAGGTAGGAAGCACCTGTGTGTTCTACATCATTTTTTTCCCTTCCCAATCCAGTTTCTTCAGGGATTAAAACATGAAAAAGACCCAACAAGTTGGAATTTAAATTTTCTGTAGGGGAGAGCGTTCAATATCTTAAAAAGGGAGAGTATCCAGTTGATCTGCTGGAAGATGAGGTGAGAATAGTAGCATTAACAGGTGGGAATTACGGAGGGCAAACATCTGTACACATTGTGAGGTGTTTGGCAGGGAGCTATGTCTTAGCATCCTGTGTGTTTGGATTTCCACCTTTAAAAAAACATGTTTTTATTGATTTCAGAGAGAGGAAGGAAGAGGGAGAGATAGAAACATCAATGATGAGGGAGAATCATCAGTCGGCTGCCTCTCGCACGCCCCCTACTGGAAGCCCACAACCCAGGCATGTGCCCTGACTGGGAGTGGAACCTGACCTCCTGGGTTATGGGTCCGATGCTCAACCATTGAGCAAAACCGGCCAGGCTGGAATTCCACTTTTGATTTGAGTATTTATTTTGTAGAATTAATGTTAAATGTTTGTAAGCTGTTTTTCAAATTTGGATGGCACCAGTGGGTTTAAAAAAATTTTTTTTTAAATTTAATTTATTTTTATCTCCTTTGGGCTCTGAGCGTGTCCATGAGACGGCACCAGCATCTTTTCATGACTTGTGGAAAGTGGCTGGGATTAGGAGCTCTTTCCAAGGGAGTTATCAGCATCATTTACCTAATAGTTTGCCTGTGAAATTCTCTCTGCCCTTACCTGAATTGTTTTAAATACTGCTTTTAATAGTAACTGAGATATTCCTTGTAAAAACAACAACTAACTGCTATTTAATGGAGCGCCTTCTAATTGCTGAATGTGACAGATGCATTCCTTCACTACTTCTCAGAGGGTCTGGCTGTTATTATCATTTCCATTTCTAGATGAGGAAATTGAGGCTCAGAGGGGTGACATACCCTGCCCAAGGTCATTGAGCAGCACTCCACCCAGTTATGCAGTGTTGAAAGCCTATTATGTTTGTTTATACACCTTGCAAAGATTCATCCACTATAAGCAAATTTACCTTCACATCTGGGTGGTGATTTGTAAATTTAATGTGCTCATCTGGCATTGGTAGAAAAGTAAGTTCAGATCCCCTTAAGGAAGGTGGCTCTCCCAGTCTCAAACTAGCGTCCCGAGGGCAGAATTTGGACTGCACCTGGTCTGTTTTTTGTTGTGTTGGTTGGGTGGGGAGGGGAGCACTGCATTTTAATTGAATTGAGCATGAATGCCTCAAGGCTTGGTTTGTACGCTCAAGCTCCTCCTTAGTCCCTATAAGTTAAGGTGGCCAGACGTTCTGCTTTTGGTGGGACAGTCCTGATTTTTAATAAATTTTCCTGCATCCCGCGGCGTTTTGAAAAAGTCCCGATTTTTAGAAAGAATGGACGACAAGCTAGGGAACTGCGGGAGAACGGGAAGGGAAGATACGGTTTTCGGCGGCCAAGTGGTCAATGGTGTCCCCCTTTACCAATGTTAAGATCTGGTCACCTTACCATAAGTCCCTTTGCCTGCTTCACTTACTAAGTTTAGCTGTATGGCCCCCGAATTTGTGATGGCAGAAACCATTAAACCAGGAAGTATGCAAGGAGGTGTGTTCATTTGTTGGTTCACATTAACTAACAAATCGATTTTTGCCCTGAAGTAAACATTGCTGGTATAGCCTTACTCATTAGGAAACAATGGGTTGACTTTATTACCAATTCACCTTTAACCTTTTCCACAGAGGCCCTTTGTTGGGAGAATTCTCTGCCTTCTCCAAGTTTGTAGAATGTCTGTCTGCTGACCTGTGGATAGAGTATATGGTGCGTGCCCTGAAGGCTGATGTTTGGTTCAATCTAATGATATGCCCTAAGGTGATGTTTATCATCAGGCTGAATCTATTGAAGGAAAAAATGAAAGCAAGTTTGTTGTTTGTTCATAAGCATTTAGTAGAAAAAGGAGGGTCTATGATTCCTTTTTCTCTTCCTTTCTCCTCTCTTCCTTGCTGATTGACTGCCCAGCTTAGATAAACTGCATTCTGGCCTCACGTGAGAGTCTTCTGAGTTATTGAGGTTGCTCAAGGGCTTGAGAACTCTGAGTAGAAGTAGAGAACCTGGGATCTGGGTCAGTGGTGGAGCTCCCCACACCTCTGTGGACACTGCCTTCTTCAAATGCAGTATGCTATGAAGGAATTTCTGTTCCATGTATTTTCATCGTTTAATATCTCCTGCCACATTTTTGGTGAGTTTCCCATGAAATAGGATACTCTATCAAATAAGTTTGGGAAATACTTTTGATTCCAGCACCTATTTAGGGATTTCTGTGTGACAGTAACATATTTACTGAGCAGCAACATGTTTAAGGGACGTATTTTGTATTTCCTAACACTGTGTTGCTCACCTTGCTTGACCAGAGAACCCCCTCTAGCATCTGTACTCTGTGCACCACCTCCCAGCTTCCAGAACAGCCTGCACCTACCAGCTCCCTCCAGCACGTACTCTGAGATCGCCTCTCTGTAGAAATGGCCCCGCAGCATGAAACCATGTCTTGATATTTTGGCGGTGGGCATAATTCCAGTTTCATTTCAATGGAGTTATTTTGTGAAATGCAAGTTTGTCAAATATGAACAACTTTAAAAAAATATTGCAGCTAAGAAAGTAAAGGTTTATTTTTAAGGAAATGGTGTCATGCCTGGAATCACAGGTGAGCCTCTGCTCAAAACCTGGCTCCCTGAGGCTTCCAGGGGAAAAGCCATGAGTCATGGTGGCTAAAGGAGTTGAGGTCGTGGGCTCTACTGCCTGGTTAGGCTGAGGTAGGGAGTGTTGATCAGTCCTGATGTCAGCCCTGGTTCTGCCCGGCTCTCATGGCAGGTAGGTTTTGCTTGGGCTCTCATGGTGCGGGAGTTCAGTGAATAAGATTTTTCAGCTGCAGGTGCCCATTCCCCAAACTAACTCGACTTGGTGTGTGACTTGAAAATACATTTATGTTACCTAATTTTTAAAAAGCCAAAAGTCAGAATTTCTTATTTTTTAGCACTTGTTTATTAGATAAAACAGGGAGCTTAACTAAAACCAGATGCTAGTTATTTTTAACTATATCCAAATCCACTTGTAGGTAGTTTTTTTTCAATCCTCACCAGAGGATATGTTTTTATTGATTTTAGAGGTGAAGATAAAGTAGATAGGTAGGTAGGTAGGTAGGTAGATAGATAGATAGATAGATAGATAGATAGATAGATAGAAAAACATCCATGTGAGAGAGAAACATCAATCAGTTGCCTCCTATACTTGGGGGTTGAACTCCTACCTTAGGTTTATTCCCTTACTGGGAATCTAACTGGCAGCCTTTTGGCACTCGGGATGATGCTCCAACTGACTGAGCCACCAGGATGGGTGCAGGTGGCTTTTATCCCTGCCTGCTGGGTATCCCCGCCCCGGGCCTGCTGCTGTCGGGCTGGCTCTGCCTTGGCCTTGTCAGGGCAGCTTATATCCTAGCCCCCACATCCGGGAACATGGTGTGCATAGTTTAGGCAGCGGGACTTTTTTTTTTTTTTTAAGAGGACAGGGTTTTTGTTTTTTAGCTGACGTAATGGACTGTTCCATTTAACTTTAAATAGTTTTTAGACACAATTCATGGGCATTCAAATAGGCAGTTTTATAACCAGACCCAAGAGAAGCTATGAGCTTGGTTATTAGTAACCAGTTAACAAAATAAAAATTCCCAAGATACAATTCCTTTCAGCTCCCCTGCCCCCTATCAAGTAGTGGTTGGAGGTTTAGGCTCTTGAGGGTACACTTGGATTTAAATTCTGGTTTGTTCATTTAGTAGCTGTGTATGCATGCCGTTGAGTAAGTCATTTCAGCCTCAGAGTGCTCATCTGTGAAATGAGACAACTCTACCTATCTTGTGTGCCATTTAGCCCAGTGTCTTACATATAATAAATACTTAGTGTGTGTGTGTGTGTGTGTGTATTTTATTTTTTAAAAATCACTTTCCAGGTGGCAAATTCAGTGCTGGAAAGTCACAAGTCAGTGGGCTAGAAAACAAAATATGCTTTTGTATTTTATTTGGAATAGCAAGGTAAATGAAAGTTAGAGTACATGATCAGACTTATAAAAGTTTGAGGAGAGTGTCGTGGTGTTGAAGTAGTAGCTGTGAGGAGCTTAAAAATAATCAGGGACTGGGATTTTGTACCAACTTACAAGAATGACCGTGGCGAGCCTGTAGTTTAGTACTTTGGTTCCAAGCAGCAGAAAATCTACCCTGAATCTATTTAAAGCGAAAAAAAAGAAAAAGAAAAAGTGTTAAAAACAAATAGGACAATGTAGTATCTTACAGAACCTGAAGGACACCAGAAAAATGAGAACAGAAAGGTAGAGACTGGGCAGCTCCAGCTCCTCAGGGAGGGAGGGAACTATCAAGCGCCCCCTGGAGGATGAATCGACCCCAGCCATTTTCAGTTTGAGATCCAAAATCCATGAACAGATGTACAATGTCCCTGTAGAGCAGCTTGACTGCTGGTCCCACTGAACCATAGTTAGTGGAGAAAGGGTCTTTCCTTTCAACAAAAATTTACTTTCTACTGCAGGAGAAGGGAAGTAGGTGTTGGGTAGCAGAGTCCACCATGTCTGAGACCTAAGAGAAGTTCATCCATGAGGTTGGGGAGAGGATGCACACGTGTTTCACCTGATTGAGACCTTTGTGTCGAGAGGGGGGTAGGAAGGCAGTTTGGGATTATGCCCTGGGGGTAACGGGAAGTCATTGTAAGATTTTGGTGGATGGAGGTTGAGGGTCATTTCCTATTTTTATAGCAAGATATTTTAAATATTTCTCTAATAAGCAGTACTCTTTTCTTAGATAATTTTATCATTTTTCCTAGCTACCTTATATTTGTATGTCCCCCATTACCTTAGTTGCTGGTGACTTACCTATTCATTATTTCTCATGGATTCCTTTTTAATGGTGTTTGTTTTGACTCTGGAATATACAATTGACAGATTTATATATTGTCAGCACAGTATTTATTGTCATATTTTACAGATTTGTTTTGAAATAACTGGTATGTTCTTTTCATGGGGATAAAAATCTCTTTTCAGCTTTGACATTCCAGCTCTGTCTCTTAACAAAGGTACTCCTCAAGTTTTTAGAGTAGTAGCCAAAACTCTTTAAAGTATTCATTGTTTCATATTGTTATTCAATATAATTTTCTCCACATGCAGACCTGTGGTTAGGAGCTGGCATTGTGCAGGTGTTATCTGGTTTGCTTATCTTGTTTGGAATCCCCAGGCCTCTGAAATAGAGCTAACAGAGCTACTCTGAGGAGAATGGGCTGTAGGACATAATTTCGACACTAGCACTTCCTTGCAGAGAGAGGTTTTGTACATGTGAATGCATTTTAAGGTGCTCTATAGAGTGTGCCTGCCATATTGCTTGAGTGTTGTGAATTCTTGTTGCTTTCTAGGAAAGATGGAAAGTTTTCAGCTCTGTCTCAGGATGCTGTCAGAGAGGAGCTTGGCAGTCCTGGATGGTTAGCACCTTCCCTGCCTGTTCTGCCGTATCGTGAGCCACATGCTTCCTGTCCACAGGAGCCAGCTCATGGCTCTCCCCTCCTGGGGTTCCTGGTGTTTGGGGAGATGGAGATGGGCTGTAATCTCCCCCTGTGTACCAAGTGGGCGGGGCCTATGTGAGGCAGGTGGGCTAAGACCTGGAGAATGGGGAAGAGGTGGAGATAGGAATAAGAGAAAAAGGACATTCTGGGCTGAGGGATGGTGGGGACACCTCCGAGGTGTGGGTGGAGCTTGGAATGTTGTCCCGAGTGGTGGGAACTATTGGGAAGGGGAGCAGAGGACAGGTCCCATGGCCTCGGAGGCTGTGGTGAGGGGGCTTGGGGTTTGTCCAAAGGGCAGTGGCCAGCCCTTGGAGGAAGTTAAGCAGAAGTGAGCTTCCTGTCACCAGGGGCCCATCTCAGAGGCTGATAGTCCTTTGCAGCCATGGTAGGTGAGGAGGGCCTTGACAGTTGTTCTAATCCGAAGGACAGTTTCCGGGCAAGCAGCTAAATGGGAGGTAAGGCGGTGGCAGTGCAGCTCCCTGCGCTGCGGATCTTGTGGAACAACAGCCGTCAGCGAGCCGGTGTCCTGCGCTGTCGGGGGTTAGTGGGAAAGGTGAGAGCGGAACCCAGCAGGTATTGCACAATCTAGATGCCTTCCCCAAAGACTCTGTGCTCCTTTCCACTTTGCTAGATACATGTGGGTTCACGGAATTTCAAATGATTTTCTGTGCCTGATTTTAGGCAAATTGAAAACAAGGCCATTTGTGAAAGGCATTTAGGAACTTTGATTAAGGCAAACCTGCTGGCAAGAGATAAAAACAAAAACCTTTCAGAAGTACCTGATCTCCAGGGATGGCGTGTGTGTGTGTGTGTGTGTGTGTGTGTGTGTGTACACTGCCCTGGGTTGTATTACACTTGATAATGACCTTTCATGACTACTTCTGGTGCTGCCCTATGAGGTAGGCACTGCTCTGGTCCCTATTTTGTAGATGAGGAAACTGCACCCTAGAGAGGAGAAGTGGCTTGCCCAGTTAGGAAATGGCATCGTCAGGGTAGAAACGCAGGTTCCACAGCCAGAAGTCTACATCCACTGCCCCTGCACTGTCTTTAGACTTCAAGCAGTGAGCCCCTGGCTGAACGTGGGCAAATTCCATAGGCCTTTTTACCCCACTGGCCCTGTGGCCTTGGTGGACTCCTTAGTGACCCTGAAGACCCCGTTGGCTCCCTTCCTTTGATCTTTAATTTCTGGTTCTCTTACAGCTCCTCAGAGCAATTTTAGTTTTCACTCATGTTCCCTTAGGTTGTGTTAGAAAGTGCACACTGCGGGCCTGGTCTGTTCCTAACCTACAGACGAGGGTGGGTCTCCCGGGTGGGGAGCCTGCTCAGCTTGCTCCCCTCTGGGGCCAGCAGCCCCAGGCAGCCCCACCCCTGCACAGAGCTGCTGGAGGAGCCTGACCGCCTCTCCCAAACTGGAACGGGGGCGGGAGCCGCAGGCAGGTGCAGGTAAGAGATCCCGAGCTCTGGCTCCCTGTTTCTTCACAGCGAAGTCCAGCCTTTCTGCCGCCATCCCCGCAGGGCCTGTGCTTCCTGCCGGAATGAGACCCCACAGGGTGCATTTTACAATCCAGGGGCCTGGGCGGCTCTTGGCGCCTGAAGTCAGGGTCTGGGCTGCTGTCAGCCTTCAGTGCTTATTATTTTACTGTGAAGGAGCCATCTTGTCTCTTTCTGTTGTTATTCCTTTGAAGTTTGGGCTCCCATGTAGAGGGTGACAGTGTAGGGCTCCTTCCTTGTTGACACCCGGAGGTGGAGCTCAGAGGGGAGAGCTCTCCTTCCGCTCTGCTCTGCGCCATTCTGCCTTCTGTGTGCACCATGCTGACATCCAACCTGTGCGGTTGCTCAGTAGCAGAAGCAGGTGGAGATATTCATTCTCTACTGAGAATGCTGCATTAGAAGTCGTCATTCATTCTCATTGATTGTTGCGTTCCTTTGTGGTTAGTGTCCTGGTGAAAACTTAAGAAGACGTGTGCTGTCCTTTTGGGGAGAGCTCTTTGTGTGTGGCGAGTGTGGTGTTTTAATAAGATGACTTTCTAAACCCAGTAGGAACCTCCCATAGCAGAACGCCGCACGAGGAGAGCGAGGACTGCCGTAGCTCTGTGGGGAGTGTGATTGTGGGCGTTTTCAGGCATTCGGATGTCTGAATGCAGACTCATGGAGGTCGAGTAGGAAATGAAAACAGTCGAATTAGTCTCTACTAACTGTGCCAGTTTCCCAGAAGGATTGGACCAGAGCCCTGGTGTAGCTTGAGCAGCAGTTATTTGTGTATGTAGATAAATGATTTTCCCCATTCTGAAGCTAACAGAAATACTTTTCAAAAGGAGAAAACCTCCCAATTGCAGTTCTTTATTTTCCCTGGTGGTAGCAAGCGGCGAGAGAGAGAATGTTTTTCATTGAAATCACAAAACTTTATCTCAGCCAACTTTCAATTGCTTCCCTATGCAGTCTTTGCCAGAGTTTCAAACAAGACTGTGCAAGAAAGGAAAAGAATGTGGTATTCACAGATACGAACGCACTGAAAACAACTGGTACTCGAGGTTAGTCAGCAGCTCTCGTACCACCCCACAGGGGTAAGCAGGACGTCCCTCAGCACTTGCATTGATCTCCACACCTCCCTCTAGCCCTGCATGCGGGGTTCCTCATCTGTTCAGGGGCCACCTGGGTTATTTGTCCTTTCTCTTCCTGTGGTCTCATCCTTTTTTCTTTCTTTTTTTTATTCTATCTGTTGATTATTTTATTAGAATCTTTTGTGTAGGATCCTTAGTTGCAAGTTGTGTGATGCTCTTGAACCCAAATAGAAAGAAGGTGCCTATTTTATGGATAAAACATACCTGAGGAACACCCCAGCTAAGGGCTGGAGTCAGGCCTTGGAAACACCCTGGGACCTGGACTTTAACCTTATCAGGTTTTTCTGTAGGTATCTGTCTTTTCCCCCTGAATTAGCTCTTGCTTCATTCTTCTATTCTCTTAAAATAGGCTAATCTACCTAGTATAACAGGGCATGGCTGCCCACAGCTCTGAGCATACATTCCTCTCATGGTCTCAGCTAGACTGAGGCTAGAATCTCTAGTCTTTGTTGTGAATTCCACAACAAAGTCCATCAGGGCCCTGGATCAATAAACTGGCCATTACAGTGGAGCTCCAAGCAAAAAACTGTGGTGAAGGTGTGTGTGTTGTAACCAGGAAATAGTAGTGTGACAGTAGCTGGAAAAGTGGGGGGGTCATGGTGTTTGCCCGGTAGCATGTGGTGTTCCACAGTTGGGTTTTATACTTGTTTATTGGCTCTCTTATTAAGTTCCTCCCCATCCCAACTCAGCTTCAGTAGAACCTAGCCAAATACTAGCTAGCGAACGTTTATGTGCATGGTGTTGCAGTCAGGTATGGCAAGTTAATTGTGTCCAGTATACTATTACTGAGTATTTATTGAGTGCCTACTGTATGCTAAGCCCTTGTGACATCTAATACCAGACAACTAGTACATGCTGCACTTTTTCATCCGCCCCTTTTTAACCTCTTCCCAGGTGTAGCCCTGTGTTTCCTGTCTACTTCTCACCTTTCATGTTCATTGCAGTGAGTGAGGGGTCAGTTTGAAGGTTGGTTATTGATGTTTGACTTATACCTTTCATGTCCTAGGTGGTGGGTGTGATTTTTAAATAGTTAATGAATTCAAAGAGGCCTGATTAGATATGTAAGGCACTGCTTGTGCCCCTGCAGTAACATCCGAGGTCTGATGACTGAATACATGCTGCCTATCACTTGCCCCAAAGACACGCGAAGAATCATGTTTTCCCAGTAGATTAGAAAGCTCTTAATATTTTGGCCCAGGTAATTATAATCATGGTACACATGATAATGGGAAAGCTGATCTGAAATTCTTTTGAAACTTTATTTAATTATTCTCTTTGATCTAAGCATACAACTGATTAACTGCAAGCTGTGTGAAAAACCTTCCTTTCCCTTTTTCTTTGAAAGCAAGATGTGGATTTCTGTGAACTCAAGACCAGTTCAGGGCTCTTGCTTTCGACTTGACCATGATGTATGGTATCTGGAAAACTCATGCATCAGGGAGAGTTTGTTTTCATTTGCATTTCTTAATCCAGTTTTAACTTTAATCTGCCTTTGCAAGTCTAATTAAAAATGTAAACAAGTTGGCTAAAGTAAATTATAAATTGTATTAAAAATCTCTGGGTCATTGGTGTGTGTAAGGAGAATACACATTGATGCCACGGTCCTTGTTATAAATTAATTTTTCTTCCTAAAAAAATAAAGATGGCTTGTAATGGCTTCTTCTCTTGCCAGCCCTCTTCCTTTTATTCCTCTGGTACTGTGGTCTATAAGGGGCTTTAACTGGTCACGTCAGACGTGGTTGTGGGTGACATTCCCATGACTCGTCAGCACCCCTGGAGGATGTCATTTTTCCTGAGGTTGACATTCCTCCTCCGTCTTCCTGGGCTCTGGTTTCTTCAGATGAAGGAACAGAAAGGTACATGTTTTTAGTAAGAATTACTGAGAGAAATGGGCCTAATGATTGGGCACTCCCTGCCGCCGAGGGCTGCTTGCCTGGAGCTGAGTCTTCTCAGTGGGTTTCACGATGTGAATGCATTTTCTGTGTCTGAAGGATTTCTGTTGACAATGTGTGGCTTTGCCATTGGCTGCTGCTGTCTTTATTTGTTGGTCCAGGTCAGTACATTTTGAGGGACTATGTAATAAGTGTTTCAAAATAGCAATAGGAACTTTTGCTGAAATGATTATATACATACAAACATGTGCATATAATTTTTACACGTAAATGCCTAGATTATATGATGCCACACTAAACTCTTCTGTATCACGGCTTTTCCTTAGGTGTGGTAAAACAAGACTATCATCACCTTTTCTCCCCATGTTCTTTTTTTTTTGAAGTTTTCAATGGACTGTTATTTGGGATGTATAAGTATGATTTTGTATGGCATAGTCAATCCATCCATTTGGATTTCTGGGTGAAAACATGTGGCAAAGTAGATATGTTTAAGGAGTCCTTTTGAACAGGGATTATAGAAAGAATCATTGAACTGCCTGCATGTCAAACTCCCTGGCTCCTGGTCAGTCTTATCTGAGCATTCATCCCGAGAGTTCTACACAGAGAAAGAGCTACTGATGACTTTATATGGAGTTACGTATTTGGATTGGGGCTCCTCCAAAAACAGTAAGCCTTGACAAGTGCTCCATGTTGGTGAAATGATTAAATGCTTTCTGTAAATTTTCTAACGCAAAAGAATAGTAAGTACATTTTTAATACATAAATATTAGAAAGAACAGATAAAATCACATATAATTGCACCAATCAAATATAACCAGTGTTATCCTCTTGGGATATGCTCTTCTAGATGTATTATGTGCGTGTGTTTGAAATTACAATTTATATCAAAGTGTGTACATATTGCTACTTGAATTTCTATTTCCTAATAAATCATGAACATGTGCCTCATCAAAAAAACACAACAACAAAACAAACCACTGCCATTTCTAAGGGTTGCTTAGTGTGCCACTGTATGCACGTATTAAATTAACTATTTTCTTAATGTTGGGTGCCTTAGTTGTTTGAGTTTTTCACATTTTAAACAACTCTGTGGTGAACATCCTTGTAGCTAGATCTTTGCCTGAAACATTAATAATTTTCCTATAAGAGCTTCCCAGACACAGAGTTATTGAGTCCAAGATTTTGATGACTCTAAAGCTTTTTCTTTGAAGCACACGTAACCAAATTTTCCTGTCACTAACCTTCCCATTGGCACTGGGCATGGCTGTGCTCTTGCTGGTATGACTACTGTTGTCGTCATTATTTAATGTCCTGGTGGTTTCACTTTTGTGTTGGGAACCTCAGTTTTCTCCCATGTCCAAGTCTGTTACTCATGTCTGAAGCTGAGGGTTATTGCCTTTCGCCAGTGCCTTCAGGGAGAAAAATGCCACGGCTGGTGGAGATGTGTTCCGTGTGCAGCTTCCTACTCTCAGCCAGGCTGCTGGGTGACTGGTCTGATTCTCAGCGAGCGTCCTTTCTCCGTTGTTGCAGGCGGTGAAGCTGTGGTCCTCTGCATGCTGGAGGGTCCTGAGCAAGTGTTTCCATCACTGAACAAACTGAGCATCTATCTAAGGGTTTCTGGGCAGCTAGGGAAAGCTGACTAATTAATTGGTTCCCAGGGAGAGATCCAATGTTATGTGTGAATATTCTTTTGGGCTTCATGCCAACTATAGTTCGATTACCGAGGAGCCCTTTCAGAGGATAAAAGTGTTCAGTGCTCTGATGGCATAGATGGGCATTATTTTTCAATGCTAATATGAAGGGAGATTTGGCAGAATTTTGAAAGAGGCTTCACCATCTAGATGACTTTGTTTTGATTTTAGTCATTAATTGTACACTTGGCATTTCAACCTGTAATTAATTTAGGTTAAGTTATTCCCATTCAGAAAGAAAACTGCAGGACAGGTGGTTGTTAGTCATATCGAGATTGTTAATAGGGATTTGAGTTTGGAAAAAAATATGTCTGATTACTGTTTGAGGACAAAGCTAGTATCTACTGTGCCCTGCCTTCTGGAATGAATGGTAGTAGTTTTGAGAGTTCTGGTCTCTGACTCTGAGGTGACAGTTTGAATCTGAACCCTCAAGATGTCAGTTGATCTAACCCAGACCAGCAAGTGCTGTGTGTATTTCACATGTTGTGTTCTTTAATATCTTGGTCAAGCAAGGCATTGGTGGAGAGAAAAGGGATGGAAAAGAGGCACTAGGCTTTAAAGACGCCCTTCTGCCTCTTGTCCTTGCTGTGAACACATGGAGGGAGCCAGTTATGAGATGCATTTGCTGTGGAGGCACAGTAGGGGTTATGCCTGGTTGTACTCAACCCGGTGGTGAAATAAAGCACTGATGGACTTAAGTCAAATTATGCAAGAGCTTGTTCATATTCCTAAGTTCGCCATGCACAGCACAGATATCAGTAAAAGAGTCATCTTGATTTGTTGTAATAAATAACATTATTAAACATCTCCATTTCCCATCATTGTGACCATGTCCTATTTGGAAATGTCACAACGATGGGTGTGTGTTATTTTGACCTCATGTGAAGGATCCATAACAACAGTAAACAATTCACATTGCAGATTTTCATAAGGCAGTAAATCAGGGTGATGTAAGCGTCCTTGGCCTGCAGTGCCGCGATGTTGTGCAATTTCCCATGCCAGCAGCGACACTCCGAGCTGGGATTGGCCCTTTCAAGGCTCTCGGTGGTGATGGCTAGGAACACCTCTTTGGACTTGTCAACAGATGCAGCTGGCTCATTGGGTTGCCTGCCTGTGTCCTACTTAGCTCATTGGATGGTTGCACCACTGTGCTCGGTGGTTGCTGTTTGTTTCCAGGACATTATTTGCAGAATACTCTTGTTATTTATTTCTCTTTCCTTACAATAGTCCTCAATTAAAAACAGCCCTAGAATTGATAAGGCTAAGTACACAGTAGAATTTTCAATTGCTACCTTTCCAAAGTCAGATAATTTGGATATTCTTTTAGCATACTTTTCGTGGAATGACTTATTTTTAAAAAGCACACATGTGTCTGGACTTTTGCCAGAGTAGACACATTTTCTGCAGCATGTTTGACAAAAGTGCCGCCATGGAAGCTGCACAGGGTTTGGAGCCACCCAGCCCTGGGCTGAGTATCTTAGTGTCATCGCTTATTGATTGTGTGGTCTTAGGCAACTCACACAGCCTCTCTGAAATGAATTTTTCACTATTAGCCAGAATCATAATATCCATTGTCTTTCTGGAATTAGGGCAGAGCCTGAGTGTAGCTGTAGCCTACTCTCCTTGCAGAATCAGGGCTTTGTGATTATGGCAGAAGTGGTGCTATGAGAATTCTGAGGCAGGACTATACAAAGTGACACATCTTCCACCTGGTGGTCAAGGGGCATTTGATTTTGGAATCCAGCCAGCAGGCTGTGAGGAAGCTTGAGCAGACTCAGGGCCCATGGAGCCACTAGTGTTCCATTGGGTGCGCCTGCTGAGGCCCCGTCATTCTAGCTTCACGCTGCTGAGCCGCCCTAAGTCTGCACAATGGAAGCTCCAGATATCAGGAGCTGACATTTCCATGGTGCTCTGTACAAAAATCCTGACTCACAGAAATGTGTAATTGATGCATAACACGTTACTTTTATGTGTACAGCATAATGATTCCATATTTGAATATATTGTGAAATGATCACCACAATAAGTCTCTATATATGCATATAGTTACCATATATTTTTACAAACAGCATGAGATGGGCATTAAGATTCCTGCCTACTGAAGGCTTTAAAGCTTATTTCCACATGTGGCTTCTATAAGGAACACTGCAGCGTGCATCCATATGCATGTGAGCGTCCTTATACCCATCCCTGTGATCATGTGCCAAGGATTTACATTCTCCTCCTGCTTTTGGCTTCAGTTCTGGGGGCACCTCCTCCAGGCAGCCTTCCCTGACAACCTGCTCCAAATCCTCCCACCTCTCCTTTCTTCCAGGTTGTGATTATTTTTCTTGTTCCCCTTGTATGCCATAGCTTTATTTTCCTCCCCACACTGTGAGTTCTTTGAGAGGAAATATGACTTCCTTTATATTTATGGCCCCACATGACACAGTATATAGATGCTCAGTACATATTAGTACATAGTGATTCATACGTATGTGGTTCATGTGGTTTATACATCCTACATATGACTGTATAAATGAATGGACTGATGGACATTTGCTAAAACTGAAGTCTCTGTGTCTAACTTTACCTCCTAGTCCTTCTCTTGCATAATACAAATTTTAATCAGAATATGAATATTTCATCTTGAGGTTTGTTTTGTTTTTAATGATTCTTCATTATTCATCTTGGGTTTTATATTTCTTTTTTTCTGGCTTTGTTTTCCTCAACTTGGTTGAAATTCAGGGAGGTATTTCTGATACCCTTTCACTAAGTTACCAGATAATGTAAATGTGATGTTTTGAATTGTTTGAAGTTGTATTATTTTATGTGTACTACCAAGAAAGCAAGTAATAACATATTTTTAATGTCAATGTATTAAATTCTCACACAGTTTATTTCACTTAGCCATTTGTGACATCTTTTGGTATATATTCAGAACTGTATGGTTAATTTATTACCAGTTCAGTGAGATGAACTTCAGAGGGGGTGGTACGCCAATAATCGCTATCCAGTGGCTTTTGAATATTCTACATCTTTGTTTCTCTGTGATGGTATGAGAAACAGAATATTGCCTGTTCTATTGACTTCAAGGAATGCATTAAAAAAAAAAAAGGGGGAGCCCAGCAGTGGTTTCTCGGTCTTCCATCTTCGCAGCCTATAGCCCTATCGAGTTAACAATGCAAATGTATTCATGCCCTTAGCTCTCAGTAGATGGTGACACTCATTATTACTTTCCTTTTCCTTACATGACTGATTTTGCACTGTTGTTTTAGTTAGAGTTATTTTAAGGCCTCTTAAGCTAAATTCTTATGTCTTCCTGACATTGCAATACTATGCTACTCTCAAGTGGCAGCTCACTGGTGTTACTTCTCTGCATCACTTGTGTTTAAAAATGGGTTGGCGTACACTTAGGATTTGTTGAAAGTCACTAATGCTTTTAAATATAGTCATCACTGGGGCTCATTATGTGTCTGAATGGCTGGGAGGACAGAGAATTCTGACTTTGGGCTGAAAGTGTTGCATATGTCACTAAGCCCAGATGCGATGAATGGTTTGTGTTGCTCCAAAATCTGCAGCAGAAACTGTGCCTCTGAGGGGAACGGCCTTTTAAAGTGATGGAGCTTTCTCTCCTCCTTACACACGTTCTCCAGTACATATGAGATGCCGCTTTCTGCTCTTCCTTCGTTCAGCATCTCCCTCCGACCTACGGCTTAGTTAGTTACTCTCCCCCCTATCAAGCACGATGTTACTTAAGTCAGTGGAAAGATCACTCTGGATAGGGTGGTGGTTTCCAGTCTTTAGAATCTATAGAGTGTAAACTAAAAAACTTCAGATGCTCCCTTACTATTAGTTGTATTTTCAGAATCTGTTAGTTTTGTAAAACTACAATGAATTCCGTAAGTCCCTATTATATATGACATCTGTATAATACTATATCTATTACATATGTATGTGTGTATAATGTTTGTATTTCAATTACAGTGTTTATTTAGCATGCAGATCATTCTTGATGTACATATGGAATCCCATACCCCTTGGAATAACTTTTCTATCAGATTTTGTGACCCTGTTTATGGGGTCATTGGCTGTTAATGTCTTGTGCATCTTGAGCAAACTTTATGCTTTCTTGTATTATTTTTTAGCATGGGGAACTAAGGGCTTTAGTAGCATTTTAAAATTAAATGTGTGTGCGTGTATTTAAGACTTGTGAATTAATTTTTGCATTTTAGTAGGTTCTAAAAGTGCTTTCATTGATATTAGAAATTTTATCCCTTTTACTGCTTGAGTAATTCTATTTTCTTAGCTTCTGCCAGTAATAGCGTGCAGTGTACACTGACATTCCTTGTCCACATTTGGACCTTGAGAGTTATCACTGGTCTCTTGAGTTCTCTGGCTGCCATCAGACGGAATGCAGTCCCTCTTACATGCTCAGCACCTTCCTTGCTTCTGGCCCTGGAGATGAAAGTAAAGTCCTTCTCTCTCCACCTCCCTTTGAATACCCTAGGGCTCTTCTAAGTTTGTTGAAATGGATTCTAGGTGCTTAATATGTCTCCTTAGATCCTAAGTCCCATGAAGATTAGAAGCACTCTTTTCTAGGAATAAAGTTGATTTCGTGTAGATGTTGACTGCTCTTTGACCAGAGACCTGGTGGTGGGAATTGATTATTTAGTAGTGAGAATGTGATTTAGCTATTCAGCTGAGCTATCTTTTCTTTAAAATACATTTTTATTTTTTTAAAATATTTTTTATTGATTTCAGAGAGGAAGGGGCAGGGAGAGAGAAACATCAATGATGAGAGAGAATCATTGATCAGTTGCCTCCTGCACGCCCCCTACTGGGGATCGAGCCCGCAACCCAGGCATGTGCCCTAACTGGAATTGAACCCAGGACCCTTCACTCCACAGACTGACACTCTATCCACTGAACCAGTTAGGGCTCAGCTGGGCTATCTTTTATAAAGGTTGAGTATTGTTGATCTAGAGAAGTATTAGTTTGATGGTATGTTCTTCATGAAATACAATATACTATATTGAATTAATGGTAGTCTGAAAGTAAGTCAGTTATTGACATTGTATTATACAAGCTCTGAGTGGCTAGCATTCAGTGTATACGACATGAATGTTTGATATGCATTATCATCAGTGTGGTGTCGCTATGTAGTTCTTCTGTGGCAGTAAGTCCTTTGCAGTGACTACTGTTTCAGTGCTTCAGTGTGATAAGGGGCTGCTTGGCGCATCCCAATAAGGTCTTGGAGGCCATCAGAACTTGACTGAGCTTCAAGACGGCTGACTTAACATTCTAACAGAAGGCACTGTCCTTAGGTGCCACTGGTGCCTGTGGTTGTATTCACCCTCTTAACCAGATAGGAAGAAATGCTTATTTTTCTGCCCTTTAATTTTTTTCTGAGTTTTTTTTCCTGTTTACTGTCTCTAAGAGAAATTTTTATGTAGGTATCTGTTAAAGTTAAGGA
Organism: Murina feae; assembly: GCA_004026665.1. Classification (NCBI taxonomy): domain Eukaryota; kingdom Metazoa; phylum Chordata; class Mammalia; order Chiroptera; family Vespertilionidae; genus Murina; species Murina feae. The sequence continues at coordinate 47,639 of PVJC01003572.1, forward strand.
AGTTAAAGAAATAGATTTATGGTGTGTTATAGTTTCCTATGTATAGTAAAAGTTTCAAGTTTATGAATTTATTTAATTGAATTCAGGAGGTGGTGGTTTTATTTGTAGATGGAAATGTCATTGCCTTCTCTGCCCCTTGTTATTTTAATTTCAGTGTAACTTACAGAGTTTTGAAATATGTTCTTTTGTTTTATTTAATTTAAGTAATACATGTTTATTGTAAAAATTCTAATAAACTATAGTTATATATAGAAGAAAAGTACACTTCTCCCATTACCTCCTCTGTCCCCACCCCAAAATTCTAATCCTCTAGAGGTAAACAATTTCAGATATATTTTTTAAGTTTTTTTTAAATTTCTTTATTGATTTATTTCATATGTGTCCTTATTCCCACATTACCCCACATCCCGCCCTGCCCCCCCACTCATGCCCTTAACCCCCTGATGTCTGTGTCCATTGGTTAGGCCTATATGCTTACATATAAGTCCTTTGGTTGATCTCTCCCCCTTATATATTTTTTTAGTTTTGCTCTACATATAACATGTACATATAATTTTTGGAAATTTTTTTTCTAGGTGGCAGATATTTTACTCTTGTCCAAAAATCTTGTTTTCAATTTAAGACTATCAACACTTTTTATAACTATACCTAGTATTTTTATGTGTTTACATAGAAGCCCTTGACATTAACTGGGTACTCTATTAAATGATTATGTGACAACCCATTTGAGATTTTCTTTTTTAAGGAAGAGATGTATAAGATCAGATCAGGGAAATAAAAAGTAGCTGGCTGGTTCCATTGCATTCAAGTTTTCTGTATATCAGCCAAGATATAGGTTTGGCTGCGTTAGCAGGTGACCCTAAATCATGGTGGGTTCAATATTATGGAAGCTCGTTTCTGTTTTATATAGTGGTCCAGTCCTCCAGTCCAGCCCTCCAGTGGTCCAGGGCTAGCATGGTGGCTCTGAAGGGATGGGAATGTGGCTTCTATCCCATTTCTGCTCCACATTAGGGGAGAATATTGTCCTTTTTAGTATTCATGCTGTGGGAAGGGAACAGGGAAGGCGGTCTCTTTACAGACGTGTCTTGGAAATTCCACACTTCACTCCTGCTCGCATCCCATTAGCCAGATCCTGTGCCTATGGCCATAACCAGGTGCAATGGAAGGTTTTAATCAGGGCGGCCATGTGCTCAGCTGAGGATTTGGGGGAGGGGAGAATACATTTTAATAAGCAGCTCATCATCTATGCTGATGTGTATCCATATATATAAAAGGTTAAGTGACCGGCCATCCATCTGTCCGACTGACCGACTGATACATATGACGTACACTGGCATTTTAAAAATAAACGTTGACTCGCATATAAAGCTCTCACTGGCGCCAGTCACACGCATGTGTTTCGATCTGTCATTGTCGATCGTGAATTTGGTTGTTTTGTTGACATTGTGAAGCTGAAAGAAAGAGGTTGTTGACAGTATGTGTCTGAAGACCACCTATTGGCACAACGCACCTCTGAAGCCGAAAGAAGTGGCAGCGTCTACAGAATGTCTCTGAAGGCCAACCACTGTTTTTATGTCAGGTCTTTGTTGTAGTTATATCATATTGTTATTGTTTATTTATTAACCAATTTATATATTATTTTCACGTACATTTTACTAATTTTCTTTTATCTCTGATACTTCCATTAGAGAGAAATGGCAAATAGCGATATTAAAATATTTCTTCTAATTAATTTCCTTTCAATGTACATGAATCCGTGCACTGGCCACTAGTGACTTTATAATTGAGTTCAAAAGGAATCTTGAGATATTAACATTTTGAGATTAAGTAAAAATTCTATTGATGTACCAAATGTAAGTTTAAAAAGTAATTTTCTATTTAAAAATTTTCCTCGTTTTTGTCAATTTATGTAGTTTGTCAAAACACATAATATAATTTTGCTAATTAGGAGACCTTCACATGAATATTCTTTGCAGACTAGATGTGAAGTAAGATTTTTATTAAAAAATCAAACTATGTAAAATAGGGAGATTTGGAATATAGCAGTTTATTTCTTAATCTGATTAAAGAATGGCCGGTTATTATTCTAACCTTTATGTAAGTATCTTTGTAAAGTCATTTTTGACTTAGTTTATCTAACTGTTTGCTATAGTTAGAAAATATAGATAAACAAAACTGTGATATTGCTACGCAAAATAACCACTGTGCAACATTTGCTTTTTAAGTAGTATCTAATATAATAAAAGAGAGACATGCAAATTGACTGTTACCACCAGCCAATAAGAGCGGCTGTATGCAAATTAACCCGGCCAACAGCCATGGAGCTAGAGC
>PVJC01003572.1:50069-69626 GCA_004026665.1 Murina feae
GGGGGGGGGGTCTGGCCTGGGGCCTCCTCGGGGCGTCCAGAGCAGCTGTCCTGGGTCTGCTGCCTAGCTCTGCCCCCAGGAGCCTCCGAGAAGTATCCAGGAGCACCTATCCCGGGTCCACTGCCTGGCTCCACCCCCTGAGGGCCTCCCCGGGGCATGCAGGAGCACGGGGCCTCTGCAGGGTGTGCAGGAGCAGCCGTCCTGGGTCTGCTGCCTGGCTTTGCCCCCCGGGAGCCTCTGCGGGACATCCAGGAACGCCTGTCCTGGGTCCACTGCCTGGCTCTGCCCCAGGGGCCTCCTCGGGGGCATGTGGGAGCACCCGTCCAGGGTCTGCTACCTTCATCTGCCCCCCAGGGGCCTCCACAGGGCGTGTGGGAGCGTCTGCTGCACAGTGTGGCGAATCCCAAGCCAGTCCGCTGCCTGGCTCCACCCCGGGTGTGTTTGCTCAGCAGCCCACCGAGGGATTCTGCACCAGCGTCCGCCCCTGGCTCGCCACCCAACTCTGCGCCAGGAGTGTCCCCTCAGCGATGGGGGCCCACCAGGCGTATGCAGTCGTGGGCCCTCCGGTGGGAAACATCCAGGCCTGCACTCACCAGCCTTCCCACCCCCCAGTGCACGAACCCTGAAGGGGCTGTGGGCAGCCTGAAAATGATTTTAACTCTTCACAGCCTGAGTGTTTTGACCACATGACCCGTATTTTATAAGGATTGATGCTTACAGTACATGTAAATCACCACTTTTTGCATCACTATTCAGATACTTGTTTTACAGTTTATTTAATGAGTTCTATTTGATGAATATTTAGGTTGTCTCTGAACTTCGGCTTTCATAGACAATATTATGATGAATATTTTTGTATATACAACGTTGCATATTTGTCTAAATATTTCCTTAAGACAACTATAACACGTAGAATTGCTTGGTGATAGATTTTATACTTTTTAAAGGTTTTTGATACACATCATGTTTATAGAGTTTTCTTTATATTCTGTCCGGCTCTGGAGGTTTATCTTTTATTTAATCTTTGTTAATTTGATAGGAAAATTAGTTTTATGACAGTTCAGTATTTTCAGAGTCAGGGAATTTATTCAGATTGTCTTAAATCTATTCTTTAATTTTGTACCATACTTTGAGACTATGTCCTTCTGTATTCAAGGGAAGTACTTTTGTTCATTGTTCGATTTTGTGTGTATTTCTAGATGGTGGTGAGGTCAAGTTCTCCGTTGTTTATCCTTCCTCGTTGGCGATGAGGCTGCCCTGAGATGCCTCCTATTGTATGTCAGTCACTAGCTTCCTGTGGTGTGTAAGGGTGGGCAGCAAATGGCTGGGTGCTGGGAGAGGAGGTGGGTAGGCTTCATTTGGGCATTTACTTCTTTCTGTTACATTGTGAATTCAGGAATCGCACTAGTTGACCATCAACTTTAGGTCCTTTTAATACAGCCTTTGGTTGGTGCCTGCTCTAATTACCTTCCTCTTTTCATTCTCATCTTTTTCTTATTGTGTAAAGAATCTCATTGTCTTTCTGTTTGTTTTTCTGTTTAGGAGATGATTTTGAAAGATTCCTTTCTTCTTACTTTTTGGAAGTTGGGGAAATTAAGACTAAAGGCCTTGTTTCTTCTTGGTATGAGGCCATGTGCTGGCTCTGCTAGTTTTCTTGGAGTCATCTTTTCCCAAATGCTGATAGGCAGTTCGCTTATATAAAAAAACGCAAGATCAAGTGGTGTTAGAATCGCTGCCCTTCTCTCTCCCTCTGTGTGAGGGCAGGAGACGGGAAGAGAACACTGGAGTCGTGGTCTGTATCATGTGCTTTTACAACTGGTATTCTGATCCTGGTGTTTAAAACAACAAATCTCTTCCAAATCATATCTTTTGAAAAACATTAGTATTAGTAATTAAGTTACTGACCCATTCTGTTAAAACTGGGTGGTCTTTCAGCAGTCGAATCATAGGGAAAATGGCCAGTTTCAGCGAAATTCCAGAAATAAGTCTTTGTTATAATTGTTGCAAAGAATTGTTTCTCTAACAAACACTACATGTTTTATGACCTACCTGGCTTGTGAAGGAACTAGTTTTGCTTATTCCCAAGGATCATATTACAGAATTATTTGATTTTACTTCTTTTAGGCAAGTGCAACTTCTGCATGAGTGTGTCTTCTGAAAGATTATTTCCAACTTGTTTAGGTCTCAAAAAATCCATCTTCGATAAAGATAATTCAATGAAATTGAACAACTGAATCCGTTTTTATGACTCGTTGACTTTTTGGCCCATTTAAAAAAATACATTTTTTTATTGATTTTTTTTTTTACAGAGAGGAAGGGAGAGGAAGGGATAGAGAGTTAGAAACATCGATCAGCTGCCTCCTGCACACCCCCTATTGGGGATAAGCCTACAACCAAGGTACATGCCCTTGACCGGAATCAAACCTGGGACCCTTGAGTCTGCAGACGGAAGCTCTATCCACTGAGCCAAACCGGTTAGGGCTTTTTGGCCCATTTTTAATAGATGCATCTTAACCATGCTTGTCTCATGCAAGACTATTGTATTTTCAGACCTGGATTTCAGCCTTTTCTGTATAAATCGAACCACTAAATAACTGGGATGTTAAAGAAATTGGGAGGATAAACAGTTGTGTAAGTTGCTGTTGTGGGCTCCCTGAATGCTTCCAGGATGAACATGTGCATTTTCCACATGGAGGGGTCAGTGCGCTTATCTATCTTCCCTCCCTCTTCCTCACTTTCCCTTCCCCTTCCCATCCCCTTTCCTTTCCCTCTTGTTTTTTGTCTGTCTGCCTTCCTTTCTTTCTTCCCTTCCAAACTGAGACCTGCCATCTCCAAAGTGCAGCCCTCTGCTCCCCATTCCCTCTGCTGTCGAGGTGCTAGTGTGCAGGGCCATGGACATGGCCAGGGGCTTGTCTACTTTCAGATTTTCAGTTGTTGCATGACTTAAGAATTGGGACATGCACTACTTTTCTAATTAACGTAATGATCGAGCAGAGCATTTAAGCTATTTAGAAAAAAAGACACAATCTCTTGGAATAAAATTCCTCTGCATCAAAAGAGGAAACAACTTTTAAATACTTATTGACAATTTTTGAATTAACTGTATTACTGAATCATTTTAAACCAGATTCAGGGTATATCCTGGCAGACAGTGTAAAATTTCAGTGTTTTCAAAAAGCAGGGTCATTCTGGGTAATCATTTTATGGACACAAAATTGTAGGTAGAAGGTTGTTTATTGACTTGCCAAAGGCCTCCCGGTAAATTTACAACAAAGCTGGCATTTAAGCCCAAGTTTTCCAACTCTTTCTGAGGCCATCTCGTCCTTTAAGTCAAGATAGTGATTTGAAATTTGTATCTGATTTTTTTGGGGAAACGAAATCTATCTGAAATGGTAGTTGGGGGAAATCGACACATCTGGCAGGCAGCATCAGGCTGCCTGGAATTCTAATGGTGGAGGAAGAAGAGATGAAGGGACCTAAAAATTGGTCATTTTCACAATCACTGAATGTGTACAGTGTGCTGCTTATTCATAATCTCATCTTCAGGCTTGATAGAAATCTGTTGTTGCTTTCACCTGGGACAGTCCACACCTTTTCTGGTTCTCTTGCTCCTCAGCCCACCTACCTTCATCTTAGTTACAGTTCAGGACTCAGTTAAAACTCTTCCTCAGGAAACCCTTCCCTTATTCACTACTATGATCGTTCCTCATTTGACCTTAGTCACGTTATTCATATAGTTCCTCCAAGATCCCACTCCATTTTCTCCCTCCCTTCTTTAGTCTCAAACATGTCAAAATTTTACTTTTAATCATTCCTATTCGCTCTACTGCCCAAGCAAGACACATTGTTCTTGTTGGTGGAATCACGATCACCAGTTTTCAGATTGAATGCGTTCTACTACTGGCACAAAATATGCAGAATGTTCCCTAAGATGTCTGCCCACATGGAGAACCTCTCACAAGGAGCATTTCACTGACTTGTCACTTACCCCAACCATTCCTACCCACTGAGATACAGTGCATTTTCCTCCTATCAGTCTGTCAGTATTATTTGAATAATTCTTTACTGTGAGTCTTCCCTTTTTAGAGTGAAGAGTGCATGGGGGCAGTTTCAGTTTCTGTTTGGTCACCGTCATATTTCTCATGCAGTGTGTGGAACGAAGTAAGAGCTTAGTAAGTATTTGTCGAATAAGTTGACATTTTCGTAAGTACATGGTAATGTGCAGCACGTGGAAGGCTGGGGGTGAGTGGAGAGAACAAAGGTGAACCCAGACCACAAGGAGCTTCCAGTCCAGAGGACCAGACCAGTGGTGAGTGAGCAAGTTCATTGCAGGATCCACTGAACTGAAGGTTAATTGGCAGATTCAGGAAAGGGCTGAGCTGATGACAGACTAAGGAGCGATTGATCTCAATAGGGAGCTGAACCTCACAGAGAAGATAGCGTTTAGTTTGGCCTTGAAAGACAAACCAATCTAGTTTGTTGGAGCTGAGGAAGGTGCCCAAACATGACAAATGACACTTGTGTTTCTGCAGCCCAAGCCACTCATGATCTCTCCCCAGTCAGGGTAGTAGAAAGAGCCCAGGGTTGGGAATCAGGAGACCTGGGTTTGCGCCTGTGTCTCGGTCTCTGGACTTCAGTTTGTGTGTAACAGAATGGTGTTGCACCTGACTCTGAAGGATGCTCTCTTCTCTAAAACTGAAATTCTGTGGATGGCACTTTGTCCTCATCTGACTCACATAAAAAGCTTTCTGGGAACCACGGATAATGTTGGGGAGGAATTAGAGATCTGTCATCGTCCTCCTGTAGTTTGTTGACCGAGGGCGTGTTTCAGGATCTCTCTGGTTTTAGTTTAATAGGTGAGCTAGGAGCATAGGTCACAGTGGGCAGTGGAACCACAGTTGGCGGGTGTATCACTCCAGGCATGGAAGCCAGGCCTTGTTGGGTTGGGTGGGGACTGCTTTATTTGGGGGCAAACTCTTGGTGAGTAACCACATTTTACCCACGGATCTGCACTTGAGGCTTTGGTCTTTGTTATCACTTCCTCTTTGTGGATTTGGGACCCTGGGCCTGTTGACTTGCAGCTGCTGAAATACCTTCTTGTCTGTGAGTTCCTAGGAGAGACATCAAGTTCTAGGAAAAGGGGAAGCTAGGGGTTGAAGAAAGGAACAAAACAGAAATTGAGACAAAACTGTAAATATTTACAGTGGTATCAATGGCCTTTACAAATCTAAAGTTAGTTTGTGTTCATTATAATTATGTTCTTGAGAAGACTAAATGTCATGAGTATAATGAAATCACCACATCTCTGCTGGGGAAAGAAGTTTAGTCATTAGATAATCTTTCATTTTTCTTTTAGTTATAAAATGCTATGACTTTTTTTGAAAGTGGGACTAGAGGTAAGTAACATTGACATGGGAAAGCATCTCCTTTTTGTTAAAACGTATTATCTGCTGCCTCAAAGGGAGTCTGTAATAAACTTGATCCTTTATTTTTAGTATTTATCTCTTTTTCTGGCCAACTGGGGTAGTGATCTCGGATTTATATCTTCTTCGCTTTCTGCCCTCAGGGAGTTTGCTCTCTGTTGGAAGAGAGGAATCAACAGTAATGAGTTTGCAGGGTCTGAAAGGAGCTGTTTGGTTAATTACCGCTTCTCTGCTTTCTCCGTGTGGACTCTGCTGTGTTCTCTAGGAAGGCAGTATACGGTACACACACAGCAAATCGCAGGGTTTTGTGTGTGTTTCTGTGTATATGATTTAGGTTTGATTTAAGTTCTCCTTTTTCATGGCAGGGGTCTGCTTATGTTCTTTTTGTTTTGTTTTGTTTATTCATGAAGCACTTATTGAGTATGAACTTCGCATGTAAGGATTGAAAAGTGAGGGAATACAAACTAATAATTTGGTCCTTCTGTAGAGAAAAAAAGAAAGTACTGATAATCAAGTACCACTTACTTAGTCTTGGTGTTAGCCTGTTAAGAGATTTAGACACATCATTTATGTACTCACCAAATATTTAATGTCTACTTACCCTGGGACACATACTGTTCTGAACGCTGGGCATACAGCAGGGAACAGGGCTCAGTCCCTGCCTTGTGGGGACTGGGGTGCGGAGGAGTTAAAATAAGACCCAGTGATGTTTCATTATCCCCGAAAAAGTGATGTGGCTTTGTTAAATGTGTCCCTGGCCAAGAGCGCTATCTTGATTTTTTTTTTTTTTTTAATTTAGGAAATTACAACCATTCCCTTGGCCCTCAGTGCAGTGACTCGCTGTGATTTGCAGGCCCTTTCTTTCCTGCCTTCACTGCTGTGCTGGTTTAGTTGGGATCATCTTCCAGGGACCTGTGGTTGTCAGCTGTCCTTTAGCTCCTCAGATCGGAGGGATGTGCGGTGTGTAATGCCTCCTTCTATGACAGGGACCTTTGCTCTGCTGGACCTCCTTCCCCATCTGTCAAAGGCACTTGTTTTGGGACCATTTAGCATTATTTCTTGTTTATAATTGTCCTGCTAACTCGTATCTCCTTCTGTGCTGCTGCTTCCAAATATGGCATGCCAGGGGTCACTACTATACTGATACTACTGCAACGACAACCACCACCACTGCTACTACTATTACTACTACTGTATGAGTTTTTAAGAGAGTGTTTTTATTGATTTCAGAGAGAGGAAGGGAGAGGGAGAGATAGAAACATCAGTGATGAGAGACAATCATTGATTGGCTGCCTTCTGCACACTCCCTAATGGGGATTGAACCCACAACCTGGACATGTGCCCTGACGGGGAATTGAACTGTGACCTCCTGGTTCATGAGTCAGTGCTCAACCACTGACCCGCACCTGCCAGGCGCAAGATTTTTTTTTTTAATATCACATAGACAAGCCAATAGATTTCAATGTATCCCTTAAAGATGCTAACATGAAGAGTAGAGGGGAGAGGAGAGACTGTAATAGTAATAAAAGTGTTAACTCTAGAATCGAACAGACTCATTTCTGCCACTCAGGTTCTGTGTAACTGAGACAAATTTCTTGGGCTGGTTTCCTTGTCTGTAAAATGTCCTTAGTATGTAATAGGCATATGCCCAGGCTGTCTACTTTTCAAACCTTTTAACTCTCCTTTGGGTGGTAGTGATTATTATTATTCCCGATTTACAGATGATTCTGAGTACAGAGAGGTAAGAACTTTGCCTGTGGACACACAGCCAGTGTGCAGGGGAACTGGGACTGGGGCACAGATGGTCTGGTTGCCCCATGTTGTTATAACACATGACACTGAGCATGTCACTTAGCACATTGTGACGTTTAGTCAGAGTGTAATAACATGACCACTTTATTCCCATCTTGACCTTATCTGCTGTAGGTGGAGGTGGGCCTGGGCTAACCTGGTCCTTAAAGCAGATGTAGAATGACTGCCTTTTGGAGTTTGTTGATCCTGGGGCTCCCAGCGAACTTCAGTTGCTTCTACCTCAGTTTCTGACTTTGCACCAACAAGTTGAGAAATGTTCAAGGCGGTCTCAGCCAAAGCCTCTGGTGCATTGATGAGCTGACTCACCCCAATTAGGCTGCAGGCCTGCCTTGTGGGGATACTCTTGTTTACTGAGGAGCCTTTTTTAGGGTGGATTGATGGCACCAAAGCCATCTGAAGTGAAGTGCGGTCTGCATTACCTTCGATCACCCCAGCTCCCAGCTGGAGGAGATCTGGCTGCAGGGGGCAGCTCAGACGGGTGAAAGGTGAAGCTCTGGGGGGAGAAACTGCCAAATGCAAAAGCCAGTTGCCACCTTTCGCCCCCACCTGTTGCACAGATATATTGGAGGCAGATTCTGGTCAGAGCTGATCATTAAATCAAACCAGGCAGCCTTCCTTTGGGCTAGTTGTGAGCAGGCTGACAGCATCGGAGCTATTTGAATATCTCAAATGTAATGTGCAGTCATGGTGGGAAGACTCCATTTGTGTCTGGTGTCACTTGTCTGTTACAGTTATTTCTTCCTTTTAATCATGGGTATAATAAACACTTATTTGAGAACTGGAGAGAATGATAATTTATTTTGTACTTATTTGGGCAACTAAAGAATGGACCTTCATTGTTACATCCAAATGTTGATGTACAGCCTGAAGAGCCTATCAGGTGAGGATTTTACCCAAAGTTGTGTGGTTTTGTGGTGAACTATGGCTGTTTCTGTTAGGGGCTATTCTATTCTTGCAGGTGATCAGGTTCTTTTCTGATGACTATAGATTTTTCTGAACAGTAGTTACTGAAATACCTACGTGGCTGTTCTGATGGGAAATATTTCCCCACCATTTTCTTACATCACTGCATCCGTGCATGAGAGGTAGGACACCTTCTCTGGGGATGCGACCTGCGCTCTTCAGCTGGATGCAAGCTGAGGTCATCTCTGGGGAACCTGTCCCCACGGGTGGAAGTGGAAAAAAACACATTAAAATATCTGTGGGATTTTTTCAGCTGCTCATACTTACAGGGAAAGGCTGCAGTGTTTACGGCTCTGCCTCAATTGTGAGCGTTACTCATGGCAGTTAGTGTTGGTTGAGAGAGTTGCGCTGTGTAGGGTTTCATCTCTAATGCGGAATGAAGTAACTCATATTGGTGATTATGTAAAAAATGATTTGTTTAAAGATGTTTTCTAAGACATTTCCAAGAGCATTTTATATAAATTCCTTAGGGATAAAGATCCTATGGCATAGATTTTGGACTCAGACCTGTATTTGAATCCCAGCTTGATCTTGGACAAGTCTTTAAATTTTGTTTTAACTTAATTTAATCAAAGTAATAGATGTAGATAATTTTAAGAAGCTCAGAAAGTACTTTTAAGATTTATAACAAAAGTATGAGTCCCCAGCATCTCCTCTCTGCACCCTTCAATGGAATCCCTCAGAGAATACCATGTTCAATTCTAAGCTGTTTCTTTGACATTTCCCTCCAGATTCACAAACCATATGTTTGTGTTTCTATTTTTTGCAGTTTGAAATGTAGGTATTACATAGGGGCTTTGAAATGGTGTCACACTATCTTTCTGTCCCTTGACGTGTGGGTGACCGGTAATAAAATGAATGAGTTCCAGCAGTCTCTTGTGTGAAACCTTTGTGACCAGAGGAATAAACATCCTGGGGTAGGGGGTGCACCCCAAGTCAGATAATGGGAAGCAAAGTATAATATTGTGCCAACTGAAAAACGTCAAATGTGCCAGAAAACATGAAATAAGAATTAATTTTGAGAGTTACCAAAGGAATATGACATAGCATAAACAGGCTCAGACCAGCTTTGGATGAGCTGTGCTTAGTCTTTGCTACAGACCTCTGCACGCCCAAGAGTTGCTTTGGGGCTAAGAGGTGCAGAGCAGCAGATGCACTTGCCTGTGAGTCCGTTGGATGTGTCCTGACCTACACTGTTCCCATTCCTGCATACAAGGTTGCCTCAGGTCTTAGCCTAGGGACAAGTCAGCACTTTGTCTGTGGACAGCACCAAAGCCCGCCATCTTGGCTACTGCCCAGAACCTTGGACACCTCTGCAGTGAAATGAATTTAGATATTTTTATTGACTTTGTTCTTTTCTTTTTTTTTTTTATTGAAGTCTGGAATACATGAATTACACTAATATTAAATACTGCTTGGTGACCTTCTGTTGCCATAGCCCAGATCAAGGTATGGAATATGGCAAGTACCTCCCAAGCCCCCTTCCTACTCGAAGCTCCCTTCTCAAAGAGGTCACTTGTTTTGCCTATTTTTGAATTTCCAATAAATAAAAACTGTATGCCCAGCTCTTTTATGCCCAGCTTAACCTGTTTATTATAATGTTTGAGACACATCCATTTTGTGGTGTCTATCAGTAGTTCATTTATTATTGTTTTTATATCATGCAGTGTGATATTCCACTGTATGAACATACTGTAATACACTTGTTCTATTCTTAGGAATCTGGGTAGCTTGTACTTTGGGGCTATTTTAGCTAAAGTGCTATATTTATTCTTGTCTGGGTACATTGGTACACACAGAACTCATTTCTTTTATGTTTTTACACAGGTGTGGGAGAGCTGAGTTGGATGATAGGTATGTGTTTGGCTTCAGAAGACACTCCTAAAAGAATTCTGATTTTTGATCTCTTCTCCTGTTTACATCTCTTTAAGCTCTGGCTCAGAGCATGCGTTTGCAGCCTCCATGTACAGGTCATAGATGGGAAAGAGGAAGAGAATTCCATAGATAGAAAGGGGTGGAAGGTGGGATAATACTGAAGGAACATTGTGAATGTTCAAATGTTAAATGGGGTAAAGTTAAGGGAAGAAAGTGAAGAGGATGAATTGGAGGAAGTATTAGTATGAGTTGAATACAAATTTTCAATCTGGATTCGAATTCTAGCTCTGCCGTTGACTAGTTATTTAACTTCAGGAAACCTGCTTCCCCTCTGAGCACATTTTTCTCACCTGTGAAGTGGAGGAAACAGTAGGAACTATCGTGGTAGGGTGACTGTGAGCAGTCGGGGAGCATTGCCTAGAATCCGCAGCTCACGTTTCCTGAGAACTTCCTGTGTGCTGGCCACCGAGCTAATGCAGTTAGCTAGTTTATCTTTACAATAACCTGTGAGTTATGTCCTCTTACTTTTCTGGTTAGGAAGCTGAAGGTCTAAGAGGCTCAATTACATGCCCCGGGCTCACAGAGCTGGTAGGTGAGTAGAGGGGAACTCACATAGGTTGACACCGATGGATTGACTGCAGAGACCATGGGAAGCAGACTGACATGAAAGAGGTGGTTCTTGCTTTTAGACGCGACCAAGTGAAGAACTGTTGTCGGTGCAGGCGGATAAGGGCTATTGGGATAAAGGAGAAAGTTGGCAAATCTCTTTCCACAACATGTAGCCTCATCTCCATAGCAAGGCTTCGAGTTTCTTTCCCAGCAGTCACTAGGACATTTTGCATTGAGGTGAACAGTCCAGATCACCAGTCACCTCACTTCTGCATCTGCATAAGCCCCCCGACCTGCACTTTCTAAGTCTGTCCCAGGTCCAAGTCTTTCCTTTTCTTCCTCACCCCCTCCCTGTGTGCCCTGTTTTGGTCTGTGCTGGCCTCACATAAACCCCTAAGACCTAGTCCTGGCCTCCTGGGAAGTATCCAGGATTCCACAATTGTTTTTCTCCCTTTCCCTGCAGTTCCCCAAGCCTCTTCTCTCAGCGCTGTGCTCTTACTTGTAGTGGGATGGACCTATTGTAATCACACGATCCCAGTGCTGGAGCCAGGGGAACATTGCTGACATGCATCTCACTTCCTCCAATCTCGCTCCCTCAGTCCCACCCAGGTGATATTAGGTGACTGTATCTTTTCACACCTATAGAAATATATAAAAACCATAATGTCTTCATTTCATTAAAAAACCTTTTTTTTTAGCTCTGACCAGTTTGGCCCAGTGGATAGAGCGTTGGCCTGCAGACTGAAAGGTCCCAGGTTTGATTTTGGTCAAGGACATGTAACTTGGTTGCAGGCACATCCCCAGTAGGAGGTGTGCAGGAGGCAGCTGATCGAGGTTTCTCTCTCATCGATGTTTCTAACTCTCTATCCCTCTCCCTTCTTCTCTGTAAAATATCAATAAAATCTACATAATTAAAAAAAAAACCATTTTCAGGGGATGTAAAGGTGCCTCAAATACTGCCCTTACCCCCTAGGAGATCAAGGTCTTGTGTGGAAGTCAGGTGTAAGTAGCTAATTACCACAAAGGTGTGTTCTTTGGTTTGTTTGTTTTTTTATTTTTTATTATTTTAAAAATATATTTTATTTTTTACAGAGAAGGAGGGAGAGGGTTAGAGAGCTAGAAACATCGATGAGAGAGAAACATCGATCAGCTGCCTTCTGCACACTCCCCACTGGGGATGTGTCCGCAACCAAGGTCCATGCCCTTGACCGGAATCGAACCTGGGACCCTTGAGTCCGCAGGCCAACGCTCTATCCACTGAGCCAAACCAACCGGTCAGGGCTTGTTTGTTTTTTTAAAATCATTTGGACAAGCTTCCTTATTCACTTAGAGTGAAATGGAAGGGTTGCTGAGGGCCAGGCCTGATAAGCCGAGTTGACCTTGGCTCCTGGGAATTAAAGAAAAATGTACCCAGTGCTCAGGCAACCTACTTAGTCCAGTTCCTCCCCTTCGCGTGTTTGTTTACTGATCATTGCAGACATTTCTCACCTTTATAGGCTCCTGTCTACAGAAGAAACAAAATGTTCAGTATTCTGATAGAATAAACCACTCCCTCTAAGAGGAATTGCATCTAATGAGGAATGGCTTTCCCAACGTCAGAAACAACTGGATCTGTTGGGTGGGTAGCAATCTGTGGCTCAATCTGGGAAGCCAGGTGCAGGCTACAAGGTGGATTTCACTTTCTGAGATAAGGAATAGGGCAGATGACGGAATGCTTTCTGTGTGCCAGGTATCATACCTGCGCTCCACATTGCCTGGCCCTCGCATTCTCACAGCCACGTGTGGCGCAGGCAGCACTAGAACCTCTGATTGCAGACAAGGAACAAGGGACACCGAGCAGGGAGCATTTCATTTCAGTTCAGTTCCGTTGGAAATGCGTGTGCCAGGCTCTCTGGTAGGCACTTGGAATGCCTCAGCTAAAAGCAGAGTCTTGCCTTGGGTAGTGTGCGTTCTAGTGGGGTGGCAGGATAGAGGCTACACTATGAACACAGTGAGTAAATTGTGAAGTATATTAGGAGTTGGTAAGGGCTCTGGAATCAAGAAAAGTAGAGCAAGGTCAGGAGATTGACAATGTCCAGGGTTTAGTAGATTATAGTATTAAATGGAATAGTCACAGAGAAGTGAAGAATTCAGTAAAATGTGCAAAATATTAAAAAGACCACTCTGTCCTATAGTCTAGCTAAAAGGGTTTAAGAACTCATTTGACAAGACTTTGTTGAGCTGGGTAATATAGGAATGGCTTACCCGTCACAAGGCCCCTTATGCCTTGCAGTGTTTTGAGGGATACCAGTTCGCCCCTAGGAAATAACTGGTCGCTTCAGGGAATGGCGTGGAGCTCACGGTGGAGACATGATGTCAGTCAGCACTCTCCTAGATGCATGCTGAGCACACGCTGTGTGGCCGCTGGGCCATGCACGGGATTCTGAAGCGTTTACCCTGAGCATCTGAGTGTCTGCAGAGGGGAACGGAAGTGATTAGGGCCTTGTCTTCAGAGTCAGGCTACCTTTTGGATCGGAGCTCTGTCATTTGACATTTGCTGTGCTCTTTCACTGCTTTGAGATTTTCTTTCTTCCTCTGTAAAATGGGAATAGCAATGCTTTCTCAGAGGGCTATTGGAACGGGATGACCATGTTGGTTGTGGGGTGTGACACGTCATCACACGGTGATCATTGTTACCCATCTCATCTGCAGGATCATCTGAGGTTTTACTCCTGGCAATATGGCCAGGTAACGTCTCACAAAGGCTGGGAACCGAGGCCAGGTGAGAGGCGTGAGGTGGAGACGCACTGGCATGTCTCACTTCCTCCTCCCAACACGGGGCCACTTTCCAGAACAGCATATGGACCAGAAGGAGTCCCAGGGATTTTTCTCAGCAGGTGGACGGGTAAACAAATGACAGGGCGAGAGGAGTGGCTTGTGGATTCCTGACAGACCCGCAGTAAGGTGTCACCCCTGGGACTGCCATCTGTTCCCATCCTCCCCAGCCTTGCCATGTCTCCACTCCAACCCAGAGTGGAATTCAGAAAATGAGTGAAGGGCAGAGGCCCTGGGGGCTGGGTGAGGGCCATCTTCCCCGGGATGCTGCCTGCTGTGCAGCCACTCATACCCGTTGAGGTCACATGAGTCGAGGCTGGTGATGCCAGAGGCCTTCATGGACCTCCCTTGTTAAGAATCGTGCCACGATGCATCCATATATTCACAAATGCTGCTGCCAGCAGTGTGCCCGCACCGTGTAGTGGTCGGGCGAATGAAGCTGGCGGAGGCCCTGCCCTCAGGTGGCTCCCAGCTGACAGGCAGCGGTGGAGCGCATGGCGAGCAGTGAGTGCTTACCTTGGGCCAGGTAACTTTCTAAGCACTGTGTATGGATTGTCATTTAGACATTACACCGACCCTGTGAGATAGATTTTATCTCCAGTTTACAGGTGAGAACTAGGACGGAGAGAGGTTAGGTAGCTCACCCGAGGGCACACCTATGTAGTAACGGACACTTAAAATATCAGGAGACTTCACAGACATCTGGGTGTTCAGCTTCTCTTTAAGGGGATCTGACGGGAGAGTGTGGAATGGGGCTTGGACAGTCATCGGGCTGGATTAGGAGAGACCTTGAATGCTAAGCCAGGAAAGTGGGGTTTTATTCGTCTGTGGTGAGAGGATGATTTTTCAGATTGAGTGTGTTAGGGGGATGTTAACCACTGTAACTGACAAAATGCAGAACCTCTGTGACTTCACTTCATGGAAATCCACCTGGTCTCCACTTGGTGTCAGAGAGGGTTTCTGATTGGAAGGTGGCTCTGCTCCAGCTGGTGACTCACGGCCCCAGGCTCCTTTGTTTTGGGCTCTGCCACCTTCAGCGTGTGGCTTCCATGTAACTGCAAGAAGCTGGTGAAAGAGGAAAGAACAGAGTGCCATGAAGTTTTTCGTAAACAGAATCTGGCTGTGGTCTCATGTCACTGCACATTTCATTGGCTGGCACTCTGTTCCGTGTCCTTACCCAGCTGCTCGGGGCGCTGGGGAGTGTGGTCTAGGTGCTTTGCACAGATGTAGAGGAGTAGAGTAGCAGATCTGCTACATGTCTGTTCCTGACAGTTTAGTTGTGATGGGATGTTGAGAAGGTTCTGGAGGAGGGAAGCAGAGACGGAGGAAAGCCTTCTCGTGAGGGCAGAGATAATGAAGGACTCACTGCAGGAGCTTCAGAAGCATCAATGTGACAGGTGCTGCTCTTGCCCCATTTTATAGAAGACAAAGTTGAGCCTGGGGGTCGTTTGCTGAGGACTGGAAATGCCAGGGTTCTGACCCAGGCTGGTCTCCGCCCAGCTCCTGAGCACATGGCCACTGCCTGCTGCTCGCTCGCCAGCTGCTGTTATTCTGTGGATGCAGAGGGGAGAACCATGTCTGAAATGAGGTGACAGTGTCTTCTTAGATGTGAGCAGGAGAGGAATCAAAGATGAAGAAGTGGCCATGCTTGGGAGCCTGGTGGTGCCTGAGGGAGGGGCAGGGCATGCTCTGTGCTCCTCTGTGCTTGAGGCCTCCCCAGCTCCAGACCTGCCACCCACCATCCAGGGCCACACGCGCCTGGTAACAGCCTGACAGGTTGCTCTGTGCGGGTTTCATTCCTGCTCTGTAATGGCTGTTGCAGGAAAGTTAGATGCACATTGGAGGTGGACAGTAGAGGACAGTGCTGTGATTCAGCCATTGGGTCACGTCTGGACGCCCCTCCCCTCTGCAAGCTCCCACCCACCTTGTGGACCAGGCCAAATACTCCTCCATACGACACTTCCCCTGACTACTTGGCAGAGCTGGTATTTCCTATTCTTGGTTCACACGGTGCAGTTAACTCCGTGGATTTATTATGACTGATTGGGGTCTGTTTCCACAATTAGGGTGCTAACACCCCCAGTTTCTGAGGTTCACATACAAGAGAGTTAAGGACGGGGGCAGAATTTTTATAGCGATGAGTTGTCTGTCATTTATACAAAGCTGGGTTTGCAAGCATTAAGTGTTCTGTGACTAGGGTAGTGACATAAGAGTGACACCGGCCTGGCTGAGTCAGAATTGGTGGGGTGGTGGCTGGACAAGAGAATCCACACCTGGTTTGAGAAACTGCTGACTCCATTGTGTTGGCAAACAAAACATTTACAAGGGTGTGTGCTGCTCCCATGTCTCTACTGTGTGACCTGCCTCTGATAGGGATGTGGCACATTGGAGAAATCTCTGAAAACCAGGAGGAGCAGAGAGAGGATGTAGACACCCCTCTTCCTCCTCCTCCCTGTTCCCCCAACCTAGAAATTAGAGTAAGGAGAGCTTGCTTTTTGTCACTCTTCTTTTAAAAAAAACCAAATAATATACTTTTATTGATTTCAGAGAGGAAGGGAGAGGGAGAGAGAGATGGAAACATCAATGATGAGAGGGAATCATCGATTGGCTGGCTGCCTCCTGTACAGCCCCTACTGCGGATGGAGCCACAGCTCAGGCATGTGCCCTGACTGGAAATTGAACCATGATCTCTTGGTTCATAGGTCAATGCTCAACCACTGAGCCATGCCGGCTGGGCTTCCCGTCACTCTTAAATCCGAGAGTGAAGGTGGCCCTGTGGTCACAGTGCTGTGGTCACAGTGCTGTGGCCAGCTTCTCACCGGCTGGGACATGCCACTGAAGGAAGGACCTTCGAGAAGGGACAGCCTTGCCCTCAGGCTGAATCCTGTTTGGTACTTTGGAGGTAATGAGAAGGTGAGGGGATGTATGATTATTGTTATTACTTTGAAATTTCTCTAACAATATATTTGTCATATCAGACCCTGTTTAAATCTATAAAGGACATTCCCTTCTCAGAGCAGCTGATGCTAATGGAAGAGGAGAGACAATCCCCGTTAGCCTGCCCCACACCCTGCTTTTTCTCCCTTGAACGGCACCAGCTGCCTTCGGGACCAGGCTGGGAGCACAGACCTGCCAGGAACCCCTGGCTGAGGATGCAACTCCCCCTCCCCCCGCCCTGCTCCTGCTGGAAATGGGCCCAGATCCTGGTGGCCTCCCCCAGGACTCTCCCTACTTGGGGTTAGTGTGGAAGGTGGGAAAGTGTGAGGGCTGCAGACTCGGACACACCGGCAGCCCCATGACCCAGCTCCACAAATTCCGGCTCCTCCCGCCCGTTGTCCCCACCTAAAGGTGGCTTTGCCTGTACACTTGTCTACAATTATAAGGACTGAGGACAAGTAAGATCACATATTTAAAGTACATAGCAAACAGCTGGCACATGGCAGGTGTTCAACATATAATTCAGCTCTTCTCGCCCTTTCCAGCCCATGGTATGAATTTCTTGCTCTGTAAGTTTGAAGAGTTCAGTGGCATTTGTGATAGATGCAGAGAAACTTGGTGTTTGCTCATTCAGAAGTGAAAGTGGATTAACTCTGAAATCATACAAGTCAATGAGAACATAGGATTTGATGTAGTATTTCAGTGTAGATACAATTGGTGACTATATATTTGCATAAAATAATTTTTGAAAATGGCCGTGATGTTTGCCCCATCTGCACAGATGAGGAGTTTCTTGTAGAGATGAGAAGAGCAGGCCTTTGGTGGTTTCAGAAAGCAAAGCTTTAGGGTCACAATGTTATCATCCTCCTCTTTCCTTTTCTCAAAAGACCAAGACAGTCACAAATATGTCTCGTGAAGAAATAAGAGGACAGTAGAGTTAAAGGTAAAGGCATTTTTGATTCCTGTTGGGAAGAAGCAATGATTTAACTATCTCTTGTTAGAACTTGAAAACCCTGGGTCCCATCTTTTCAAGTTCATTAGTAGCATCATCCAGCCAAGTGGACTCACAAATTAACAAGGTTAAACATTCGTTGAAGGCAGCAGGGACTTGTTGCTATATTGTCTCCTCAGCAGCTGGCTGTGTCATAGATGTGAGGCAGGCCACTGCTCCTAATCACACTGATTAACTCCGTCAATTATGGCAGCATGTCTTATCATGGCAGCATGGAGCAATGAGCTCGTTCTGAAGTCACCTGGAAGCCTTTGCCATGAATTTCTGTTTGGTGGTAATGATCACATTTATGCTTAGGCCACTGTTAAGCTATTATACTTGTTATCACCATCTTAGAATTAACACTGTTGAAAACACTGTTTTCATGAACCTTTATTTAAATCACAAAATGTGTGTAGCTGTGCCAATTTGTTCCCTCCCTCCATCCCTTTCTGCCCCTCTTTGAAATGCCTAGGGGTGTTGTCAGTGTTTGCCTTGTGGAAAGAATCCAGGACAGGTGAAGCAGGACCTACCTGTGTCTGTCTGTGGGTGGCAGACTGTAGCACCACCTGCCTGGGTTCCTGGTGCATAGCAGTTTGCAGGATTTCATGAAAGGCAGCATCTCAGGTTTATGCCTTTTTGGGCTTGTAGGAGAAGAAAAATAACTTTCCCTCTACCCTTTTATGTTCTTGAATGGGATCTGTAATAAACAACAGATTAATGGGAAAGAAACAAGTTTAATACTTTTATACACATGGGTGATACCCAGGAAGACTGAGTAACTCCATGAAATGTCCCAGCCATCACCTCACGTACCATCTCCAGCTGAAGACAAAGGCGAGACTGGGGGGTGGGGGTGGGCAGGTGGGGGAGGTGACCAGGAGAAGCCCAGGGGACAAGGTTGGGCACATTTCAGCCCAGCCTCGTTCATTGACGGAGTGTCAGAGTTTTAGTCACATTTCTCTTCCTGGTTCAGAGAGGGAGATTTTCTTATTAATGTAAATGTCTCTTACAAAAGGACAACTTTATGCAGTTCAGAGCGTCTCTTGTGTCTGCTGTTCCTTAAAAATAACCAGCTCAAGATAGCCCTGTGCCAGGAGGGTCTGATGTGGCACGGCCACCCCTTCAGTTCTTTCTTGATGGAAATATTAGACCCACAGCCTTGCTGACCAGCTTCCTACAGTAGGACACATCGGATAGCCCTGCCGGAGAGTGGAGCTGCTCTCCCTGAAGTCCCCTATGAATGGGGGTGGTGATACCCCTGTGGCTGGAGGCATGTGAGGATTAACAGGTCTAAGTTAGGAAACAGCCATGAGAGTGTCCTGATTTGCAACAGTCTTAGGGTGTTAATGACAATTTCATCAATTTTTAACTTGTTAATTGTGAAAAACAGGACATATCTGAAATCATAACTTGCTTGGCATCATTTTTGTGTTCTGATAGTTTGTAAATCTAAGTCTTACATTCCTGTCTCTCCATCCAGGAAACTGCTTGCCAGTCCTCCTGGAAAGCCAGGTTCTGTTTCCTGTTCAGAACGCTGCTGACCGTGACCGCGGCTCCCCTTGAGAGACAAGGGCCGAATTTCTGCCAGGTGCACCGCCTGCGTGTGCCCGGGGCCGGGAGCCTGCGGAGGCCCATTGCCTCTGCTGTGGCTCATTGATTCCTCTCCAGTGAGCAGGCAGTCAGGTTATATTGCATTCCAGGTGACCTCTGTGTTTTTGGTAGACTAGCTGTCAGTTTCTAACATGTCACTTGTTTTCACGAGAAGGAAGGCTGGCCCTTTGAGCATTTGCATTCCCCCTCCATTAGGCATCCTGGATGCGTGAGCACAGAGCTGCCTGGAGAGAGAAGGTCTACTCCTCAGGCTGCTGTCTGCGGCGAGACCAGTCGAGCCTTGCGGAGGGTTTAGATCATCAGCCCCCTGCCCTGTGTCCCAGGCATCAATCTAGCGGGGACAAGCTGATCTCGAGAAAGTGCTGTGAATGTTTAACATAGGCATCCGCACTCACTCATCAAATCTGTCGGAGTGGAGCGGGCCGCCCCTGGTGTGTTCTCCGGGCGCCTTGTGTGTTCTCCGGATGCCTGGTGTGTTCTCGGGCGCCTGGTGTGTTCTCGGGCGCCTGGTGTGTTCTC
>PVJC01003573.1:0-69406 GCA_004026665.1 Murina feae
CTGTCCTAGGCCAGAACACCACTGCCTATCATTCTCAGTCCTCCTTGCTCTACTTTATTTTATTTTTCAAAGTGCCAACATCAGCCTACTTATTGTCTGTCTCCCCCAATTAGAATGTAAGCCTCATAATAAAAGATACTCTTGTTTTCTCTTTTATGTGTCCAATGCTTAGAGAAGAACCTGGCACATAGTAGGCACTCAATAAATAACTGTTGGATAAATATGTTAAGCAGAATATGAGAGCACTTCCTGTGAGTTCAGTGTGGTCCTACGGAGTCAAGCACAGCAGAAGGGCACTCTCAGTTATAACCATCCCATTTTGACATGGCAGGTTTAACAAGTCAGCTAGCAGACTGTCATAGTAAATGTTGTTTATGTACAAGCAGCTTTATGCTGGGGATAATAAAACAGCCCTACAGCACTGAAATCCTCAACTTGAGTGACTGGTTAACTGCTAGACCACAAATAACTTGAGTTGGCGAGTATTCTCACTCCAGTGTGTGGTGGTACGCTGTCACTTCCCTGGATTCCATCTGACAGGTTGGCATGTTGTAAGCTAAATAAGTGATCCTAAATGAACTGGGGCCTAGCGACATGGGCCTGCGACAGAGGAGGAGGACCCTGGAAAATGGAGCATGCGGGATGTGGCCACAGCAGGATCACAGGCTGTGTTCCCTGTGAGCATCTGTGACTGCAACAACATTCCGCCACTGTTTCATCCCCTGTGCACTGAGCATGCTGCAGGGAAACGGGCACTCGCGGTGACTGTCCTCAGGGACTGGGAAGTGGCTCTCGCTTTCTCCTGCTCATCTTGTGACTGTCTCTTTACAGTGAGACCAGGAGCAGCCGCGGGGACTTTGTGTACTGGGCACTTTCACACGCTCAGCAGGTCGGAGTCATAGCAATCAGACCTGGTCTGGAACTCAGGCTCTGCTGTTTTCTAGCCAAGCCACCTTGAGTGAGTCAGTTGACCTTTCTGAACCTCAGTTTCTACAACTCTGAATTGGATTAAAATGATTCTGATCTCATTAGTAAGGATTAAACATCATAAGGCATGAAAAGTAATTTGGCAAAGTGCCAGCACATTACATGGGTTCCGTTTTTATAACTGGTTGCTCCCATGAGCCTTAAGATGGCATTTAAGAATCTCTTCCCATATCCTTAATGGATGGTTGTTTGTACGCCACATACGGCAATCATGTTACAAACACGAAAGATACCGGGTTGTTTCTCTCACTTCCTAACACAAGAAATGTATCATTGAAAAAGTCTCATGGAGCAGAGAAATCTGTGGATCAATATGCTTCCGCGATGATCCCAGTCTCTTCTATACCAATCAGTTTAACGAGAGTTTGAACCAGGTCAACTTTGTGACTCACAGTAATGAGAAGGGCACACTACAGGGGGAGACACAGCTCAGGGGTTGGAGGAGGAGGGTTCCGTGTGCCCGCTACCTGGCCTTGGGTCTCCTCCCCGCTGAGCCCGGGTTTCCCAATTGCACATTAAGGTGCCATCCAAACGTTTCACATTTAAACAGACTTAGACACCATTCACCCGGACCCCTTTAGCATACTGAGATCCACTCTGTAAACTCCTTATAAAAGACAGATCTATAGCTCGCATTCTAATCCCTGAGGATTTGTATTAAAGCAGGATGCAGCCAATGGCAGCGAGCAGGAACACCAGACTCTTCATCTCTCATAACCTCTGGGGAACTGACGTTTACCTTAAAGGTGGAATCCTTTGAAAAGTCTCACATCTACGTCTAGACTGATTTTATTCCTGTCGTGACTCCTGGCGTGGTGGTCCTCACACTGAAGTCTGTGTAAGATTTGCTATTTACTGTTGATGACAGACGAATGCATGTTCGACTTCATTTTCAGTAGTATCTTTGGCATGTTCAATTTTCCTCTGACCTTAGAGCATAACCTCCCAGGAGCTTGGGACCCCATAGAAAAGAAAGCACAGGACCTGATTATTTCTGTTGTTTCTTCCCTGCCCAGAAAATAAAGTTGATGGTACTGGCTATTTTAGGTTAAGACACTGACAATCAAATCAGGTCACCTTCCTGAAAGGACCTGAAAGCTAGCTGTGCAATGGCCTGGGGGTGGACTTTAACATATTTTTTGAGGCATGTGAGCTGTACCCAGATCTGCAGGAGGAGGGTGGGGGGGTGAGGGAGTGACCTGCATAGGGCTCTGAAGCAGGGGAGAGGAGGGAGGCGGGCTGTCAGCTGGAGAGCAGAACCTGCAAGGTTGGGGACCTGTGAACACTGCCCTTCAGAGCCTTCAGAGGGGTCAAGTGGAAGAGGGGGGATATGTTTTTTGTCCCAGCCCAGAGGGCAGGGATTTCTTTTTGGTGGGTGGGAGGGGAGGGGTGTAGGAGAGCCTTTAAGAATCTAGTTCAAAACCTGGGTGTGTGGCTCCCAGGCATCTTAGGGAAGTGTCTCCTATGATAACGGTCCTGTCCTGCCTCAAAGTACCCTCGTGTTTACTCACAGGCCTGCCCACATGCCAGAGGAGGCCTCCGCCGGGGGCTCTGCAGGTCACTGCCCCTTAGAGAGGGGATTGAGGGCACTTTGTGTGGCAGCAGCAAAGGCAGCCAGGCTGTCAGGTCTGGAGCCCAGGGCACCATTGACAGGCTCAGTCCCCGGGGGCCCTCGGCAGTCTTGGCCAGCCTTCTGTTATGGGTCCATGTGCTGCCTCTGCTACTTCTTGGCTCCTGGCCTTGAGATGCGAGTGGCAGCACACACCTGTGCTGGGGGAGTGAGCTCCTCTGCATTTTGAAGGGAGCTTGAAGCAGAGATGCCACTCAGGACGAGGGTGCAGCTTCTCTGAGACTGAGCTTGATTCAAGAACCAGCAGAATTGATGATTATACACATTTCTGCAAACGAAAGTATAGAAATTGCTGTGCACTTTCTTAAACGGTGACAGAAATGCCAAGTGCCAAAGGGCTGTGGCATAGCAAACACTAAGCTCGGGGGTCCAGCAAGCCCCCACCTTCCCTGGACAGTGTTATAGCAGCCACAGGTCACATAACAGGACAGCTGTCCCTGCTCCTCGCCTAACTGTGTGTGTGTGTGTGTGTGTGTGTGTGTGTGTGTGTTGAAGTGGGGTGCCTCCATGCGCTGGTATAAAACCTACAGGAAACCATGAATTTAAAGCATTTAGCACAGTCTCTGAAATAAGTCAAGTGTCTTACTAATGGAAGTTATTGCTCTTGTTTTATCTGATGAGGGATTTGCAGGAGGAGAGAGTGAGTTGTAGGAGGATGAAGCAACCAGGTTAAGGGTCTGATTCCCCCCTCATTATCTAAATCCTTGGGGACAGGGAAAGCCAGCCTTCTGGTGTCCACTCCATCCTCAGTGAGGCTCAAGGTCAAGATTCCCTCTCTTCCTTCAGATGTGGCGTCTCAGCTTTGAAAGATGTTTCACACAGTTTGGGGGAGAGGTGAGCAGACTTCCCCCTTCCCTCATGTATCAATAGAAAGCACACCCTTTGCCCCAGGATTGGCTCCGCTTGCTATGTTCTATCACTTTTCACTGTTTTCCAGAAACAGAGATCTCTTCCCTCCTCCTGTGACCTCAGAGCGTCCCCTCACAGGCAATGCCTGCCTGCTTCACACCAAGTGATGTCACCGCTCGCCATGATCTTTTAGTTCTGCTGAAAACAGACACAAACCAGACCCATGGCCTGGGAGCTTCTTGCTGGTCCATCAGGATGTTCTCTCTCCTCGGACTGAACTGATGACCATTTTCTGGTCCAGCCTCTGAAAGCAGGGTCTTGTTCCCAGGCTGCCCCCCACAAGGGGAGGGGACAAGAACTTTCTCCAGCATGAAGGTCACAGCAGAGTGTGGGCTGACACAGAGGACACACAGACCCCGGACATGTGCATCCCCAGGTGACAGTTAGCAGGCTCATCAAACCACAGGAAACCTCTTTCTCTGGATGTTTTCTGTATCCGTGAAGTGTTTGGATTTGGTTGTAAGCCACAGAGCCAAAGACTGGCTGACCTATGCAGATGAGAAGCACTGACTGGAAGGAAAGCACAGCTCACAGAATCCAGGAGAAGGGAAAACAGCCAGGCCTCAGCACAGGCCGATGGACAGGCAAGAGGCTGAGTGGGCAGGAGGGCCACCATTGGGGCACAGCTGTCCCACAGCACGCGGTCCGGTGCACATGGCTGATTGAGCCAGCGTGGCCCCAGGCTCAGTGGAAGGAGAAGTAATTCCCCAAGGAAATCTAAGTAGTGTCACCAAAGAGTCAGTGAAGGGGCTGATTGGAAACAACAACGGTGCCACTGACAGGGCAGCATCTAGCCCTCCCTCTGAGCGTCTCTGATGCCTACCCTCCAGATGGGGCCAAGCAGGAGGAGGAGCCCTTTGTGGTGTGACCATCCGCTACGGAAGGCAGGTGCTCCATGAGCCTGCCCTGCCCATTCTGCATAGCCTGTTAAGAATTATGTTCAAAGGGAGGATCAAATCCATTCCTGCACATTCCACTCCCACAAACCCAGCAAGATTCTAATCTTGCTGTTGTTAATTTCTCTCTGACCTCAGCCTCTTTGGTTGCTGAGGAAATCCTCCTTATGGCATGTGATCTGTAGGGCAAGGTGGGATAGGAGAAAGAATCCCCTGTGTAAAGCCAGTGGGCAGAAGGGCCACCATTGGGGTGTAGCTATCCCACGCAGCACGTGGTCCTGTGCATGTGGCTGATTGACCCAGCGTGGCCCAGGCTCAGTGTAAAGAGGAACAATTCCCCAAGGAAATCTAAGCACTGTCACCAAAGAGGTGGTGAAGGGGCTGATCCTGCCCTCTCCGGAGCCTCTGTTTTCTGGTCTGTGAAATGGGAATGGGCACTACCTCACAGGAGGGCGGACAGAAGGAGTGTTCTGAAAAGAGAACCAGGTTATCCTACGCACCTGAAAATCAAACTTCAAGAATTCCTGAGAGATTCTAGCAAATATTGAAGGACAGGAGCATTGGGAGGGACACAAGAAATTAATGTGAGTAAGAGCTATGGAGATCAGATGTCTCTCATTCATTCATTTATTCATCTGTTACTTGACAGACTCCATACAGAATACTGGGGATACATAGATAAGTAAAACATGATCTCCCCTCCAGACATCCTAACCATCCAAGAGGAAGTTAGGTGGCATGCCCTACGAGTATTTTTAGGGTTTGCTAAAATAGAGGCAGTCACCTTGATATAATTTTTTAAGAAGCTAGGAGAAAAAAGAGGAGATGCCTAATGTCTATGGACCCCCAAAGCAGAGTCTGTGCCCCACCCCAGGAGCAAATCTCTAATTTACTGTGAATTGCCAAATTACCACAGATCAGAGTGAAGTCATTCTAGCTGAAGAAGAAGAACAGTTTAAATAATGAATCCCCTATTCTCTTCTTTGAAACTAAACAAAAGTGCCCTAACCTGTGGAATCAACTGTAATTTTAATACCTACCTGCAGCATATAGTTCCAGTAGGGTGGCTGATGTATAATACATGAGCTGTTGGATTCTCTAATTAAACCAATATTTTCTTGGTTGGGACTTAATTTTATTTTGATCCACCTTAAGAAAGCAAGCTAGTCTTCTGCAGGTCCCATTCTGTTTAGCGGAGAACTCCAATAAGAGAGATTATTTTAATTTCCACAATGTGAGAGGAACACTTGGGCTCATTATATACTTATCAGAAGCAGTTAACAATTGGCAATCATAGTAATTATTCCACCAGTTTCTGAGAATGAATCCAATTGCTCTCTAATACTTTTGATCATACCATTCTCTACGAATAGGATGATTGATTATTCTATTATTTGACCAACTAAAATCATGACAGTCGATGACATATATGCCCTTTTATAATCTCTGGCTTAATGAAAGTGTAATTAAACCAAGAGGAATTTTCACAAATGAGTGCCTCATGTCAAAAACTTTTTTTATAAAGTGTGCACACGCACATGCTTGCATGCACGTGTTTATTCTATGAGCTTTGGGCCAGATACAGAATCCCTTGGCAGTGTTAAACCACACAATAAATTAGAGTGAGCTGTCCTGGCAGCTGAGGTTGAGTGTTATGAGCATTTTGACAGTAGAATTGAGCCCCTGGGATGTGCATGTGATAACAGGACTTCTAACAGGTAGATGCTGGGGCATTTCAAGTAGAATGTTTAATTACCCTGGGCTACCTTCCTCTCCTCATCTCCCTTTCCCCTCCTGCCCCAATAGGGGAACATTACAACAAAGTGAAGAATATTCCAGAGAAGGGGACAAAAAAGAAAAGCCCTTTGAAAAAGCAATACATTAGCACAATAATGTTTCAAATGAAGTCATACCCATTCTCTATTTTTATTTAAAATCAGTTGTATTTGATTACCATTTCATCACTGATAATTACTTCGGTTTCTTCAGGCTTTTGCAGCTAAAAATCTTTAAAATTTAAGTAAATGCAAAATTCCATCAACTTGCAGAGAATGTGGTCTTATTTAGTGTTAATGAATTAAAAAAAATTTAATGTTCTTATTGATTTTTAGAGAGAGAGGAAAGGAGAGGGAGAGAGAGATAGAAGTATTGATGATGAGAGAGAATCATTGATTGGCTGCCTCCTGCAGGCCCCTACTGGGGATTGAGCCTACAATCCTAGCATGTGCCCTAGCCAGGAAGGAATTGAGCCAGGGACCTCTTGGTTCATGGATCAACACTCAACCACTGAGCACACTGGCTGGGCACAGAATTTGTTTTAAAGCAACATCAGGGATGTTCTCTTTGGCTAGTTTAGTCCCTTTAAGTTGGCAGTGGAAATCCAGGAATGTAACCATAAAGCAAATCCAACATGGCAGTATTCACCATGTTTTTCATTGATGCTTAAAGTCTCAAAAAAATATCCTTTAAATTTAGGCAAAAACAATTCTCAGGAGAACTTTGCTGTGTGTGTATAAAGACAGTTGACCTTTCTGGAATATTCACTCTCAATATTTGAGCAACCAACATATAACACAAAAACATCCTCTGCCATCCCCTGTGAATTCCCCACCAGAGATTCCCCAGATCATAAAGGAAGGCCATGGTGCTGGGGTTCAGTGGTGAGAAAGCTCACAGGCCTTGTGGGCTCACCAACTGAAAACCATGGCTACCCTGGCTGGTGTCCTTAGTGGTTAGAGCGTTCAGTGTGACAACATCACTGTTTCTCAGAGAGATGGAAATTAAAACAATGAGGTACCACCTCACACCTGCCAGAATGGCTGCCATCCATAAATCAACAAACAACAAGTGCTAAGCAAGAATGTGGAAAAAAGAACCCTCGTACACTGCTGGTGGGAATGCAGACTGGTGCAGCCATTATGGAAAACAGTGTGGAGTTTCCTCAAAAAATTAAAAATGCAACTGCAATATGACCCAGTGATCCTACTTCTAAGGATATCTCCTAAGAAACCTGAAACACCAATCAGAAAGAATATATGCACCCCTATGTTCACAGCAGTGTTATTTACAATAGGTAAGATCTGGAAACAGCTTAAGTGCCCATCAGTAGATGAATGGATTAAAAATCTGTGGTACATATACACAATGGAGTGCAGCTGTAAAAAAGTAGGATCTCCTACCCTTTGAGACAGCATGGAAGGACCTGGAGAGTATTATGCTAAGCGAAATAAACCAGTCAGAGAAAGACAAATATCACATGATCTCACTTATATGGGGGAATCTAACAAACAAAATAAACTGATGAACAAAATAGATCCAGAGACATTGAGGCATGCAACAGCCTGATATATTTCAGAAGGAAAGGGTGGGGTGGGAAAAGCTTAACTAAAGAACTTACATAGCCAATGGACACAGACAATAGTGTGGGGAAGGCCTGGGGAGGGCATGGAGAGCAGGATGGAGGGGATCAATGGGCGGGAAAAGAGGACTTCTGTAATACTTTCAACAATAAAGAGAAATTGAAAAAGAAGAATAAATGGCTATTCCCTCCCATCCTATGCATGCAGTGATAGCACATCTTCTCTGAGTCTTGACAAGGGTAGGAAGAAGATGGTTGTTGGAAGTCATGTTAATCAAATTTTATTATTAGCATTTCAACATTCAGTTGTGTAAGGAAGTCATTCACTCCCATTTTATCAGCCATGTGGCCAGCGCTTCCCACAGATGGAATGAACGATGGCTGGCTTGGAAAATAAAAGCTGGCTCCTGGGATGTTTCTGGAAGCATGAAGTGCATGGACCTTGTGTGTGGACCTTGTGAGGTACCCTCACCCGGATGTTCCTGTGGCAGATTCAGTCTTGCTCAGAGGTTTCTCTATTACTGTTGGCTTTTCTGGATAACTTAATAGAAATGAACCACTTTGCACTCTTATTTGTCCAGAGTCCTGTCTAAAGTCTTGGATTCAGGTTAAAATGCCAGAAAAAATCTGATTTGAAGAGAGCGAACAGGCTATATAGACAGGCCCCAAAACCCCCATCAAGAAATGTAAGGGAGGTTTAAACATCCATCTGTATTCTCATGATGGACGGTTCCCTAAGAGATATGATGAGGCTGAGACCAAGCTTTGCCATTTCTAACTTGGCGACTGGCTCTCAGGTGCCTCCCGCATAAGATGACTCGGTGAGATGCCAGGGGAACATGAGGCGACTGTTCACATTGTTAGAGGAGAAAGAGCGACCGGTGTGCTGGGAGCCAGGAGCCCTAGACTCCACTTTGGCCGCAGAAAACTCGCTCCAGGTCTTGGGAGGCAGCTTCATCTCTCTGGACATTGTTTTCTTCATTTTCAAAACAAGAAGCTGGGACCAGGTGACCCTGCTCATGCTCTGGCTCTGCTGCTGCTCTTTATGCATCCTGCTTAGAAGGCCCGGTCGCCAGGTCCTTGGCGTTTCACAGCGGGGTGGGTGGTGGGCAGTGCGGAACAGTCACATCCAAGTGCGAGCCCTGCCTCATTGCTGTAGCTCTGAGGCGGTGGGTAGAAGCTTAGCAGCTCCTTGCCCCACTTCTTCATATAGGAACAGAGATCACAGTGGTGTCCTCTGATGAGGCTGATGTGAAGGTGGAAGTTAAGTTAGTAAAAGCAAAACACTTTATTCATATTAGCACAGTGCCTGGCACATAGTAAATGCCTGTATTAGTTTCCTAGGGCGGCCATAACAAACCACCTCCAACTTAGCAGTTTATAACCACACACATTTCTTATCTCATAGCTCTGTAGCTTGGAAGTATGACATGGGTCTCGTGGGCTAGATCAAGACACCAGCAGGACAGGCTTCCCTTTTGGAACCTGTCATGGGTTGAGTCATGTTATCAAAATTCATATACTGAAGTCCTAACGTCCAGTACCTCAGAATGTAATTCCATGTGCAGCAAGGTCTTAAAAGGCATGATTGAGTTCAAACAAGGCAGTTTGGGTAGATCCTAATCCAGTCCAAGTGGTGTCCTTATAAGCAGAAGAAATATGACACAGAGAGACCCCAGGAATGCATGTGCCCAGAGGGGACACAGCAAAGGTGCCTTTTGCAAGGCATGGAGAGAGGTCTCGGGACCTGCGACAGCTTGCTGCTGGCCTTCCAGCCTCGAGAAGGGAGCCCCTGGGTTGTGGGGTTTTGTGATGGCAACCTGAGCAAACTGACACAGCATCTCCAGGGGAGAATTTGCTTCCTTGCCTCTACAGTCAGTTTGCATTCCTGGCTTGTGGCCCTCTCGCTCCATCTTCAAGGCCAGCAATAGTGGGTCAAGTGCATCTAACATTGCATCGTTCTGACCCCTCTCCTGTCTCCCTCTTTCACTTTTAATGACCTTTGTGCCCACCTGTTCCTATCTTAAACTCAGCTGATTAACAGGCTCAGTGTGATTTTCAAACTTAATTCTTCCTTACCGTGACATGACATATCTACAGGCCTCGGGATTGGCATGTGGACATCTTTGGGGGAGCTGTTATTCTATCTGCCATAATGTTCAGTGAATTTTAGCTATTGCGTTGAATAGAACTTTGCACCAGCTTAGCTCTCTTTACTGATTCCAGCACTGGAGTGGAAATTACCATAGAATGAAATTTCACTGCGAAGAAACTGGGGAATCATGCTCAGTTTGTAGTTTACCTTCACTTCCTCCAATGTAGCACACACTTCTGCTGACACAGGGCTCCTGGTGCACAGAATGCTATGTTCCAGGAAGTGGAGGTTCCTGACTCAGCTGATTTTCTTGGCAAATTGTTGACCTAGCATTGTTAATGTAGTGGTTTTCTGGTCTTGGTAGAGTGGAATGCAAGCCAAGATTTGTCATGCCATTTCTAACGGATCTGCTGCTTTTACTTTTAGACAGGAAGGCTTCATTGTTTATGGGGGCCAAGGTTGTGTGGTTGCCATTGCATATTTGACCTCAAAAAGCTAAAAGCAGAAACACTGATGAGTGTATCTTTTAAAAGTATCTTTCAGGCACAAATGATAGAAACCCAACTAAAAGTGACGTACAATGAACTGGGGATTCATTATTTTAGGCAACTGTGAAGTCCTGGAGGGGATCTGACTCTGAGTTTTACTTGATCCTGGGATTTCAGGATGTCCTGAGGATTAGGAGTCTCTCTCTCCATCTCTGTGCTTTGCTTTCTTCGCATTGGCTTCAATCTCAGTACGCAGTACCCTGGCAACTCCAGGCTTCCATTAGCTTTTCAGTCAGCAAGCCGAATGCAAAGAGAATGTGTCCTCCCCAAGATCCAGGCCAAAGTCCTGGATAGAGTTTCCCTGTGTCAGTCTAAGTCCCTGAACCAAACAGCCAGCAGACGCAGAGCAGCAACTGACCAGGCTGAAGTCCAGCCTCTCTGGAGCCCTAGGGACTAGAGGAGGCATCAGCCCCACACCAAACCCATGGATAGAGAATGGGGACAAATGGCTCTTGAGGGAAATCAAGGTATTGTTTCCAGAAAAGGGGCTGATGGATACATGGGACCAAACATAACCAAGGTCCACTCTCAGGTGAGTTTTATTACTGTAGAGAATGGAGCTCCTTATTTGTCTTCTGTCTTACGTAGCTGCCAAGCATCCCCTCCAGGGCACTGGGCAGACTTTTCCAGTGATTTATAGATGTTAGGGCAAATGACACACAGGCACCAGTGGGTGTGAAATAAAGCATATCAATCACATAGTAAACCAGCCAACAGATTCCCTGAGAAGGGCTCAGGTTCTGTTCCCTGAGGGGAGTGAGGGAGGATAGGTGGCTTCAGTTTTGACAGTGCTTAGGGGCCAGAGTGAGGGTTCCCCTGACTTCCCTGCCAGGGTCAAGGAAGGGTTCCCCCAACTTTCTCATGGACTTGCCCAGGTGAGGGGTGTGTTGTACAGAGGCATATTGAAAGCTATCAGCAGTCAGACCTCACAAATGGACTGAGACTCTAGATTATTCTTTCTTATACTACTTTGGAAGAAATCCATAGACATCAAAGATTCAAAATCCTGCCTATGCCAAACAAGCCTTCCCTGCTCCCCTGCCCAGCATTGTTTGTTCCTGATCAGTGTTGAACATAGACAGTTTGGAATTTCTCCAGGTCAAGCATGTCAAACTCAAAGGCTAACACGGGCCAAATAGATGAGGCATGCCATCCGTGGGTTGTGAATTTGATATGCTTGTTCCAGGTTGTCTTCCCTTAGCAGGTCTTATGATACTCATAGGAAACAGGCATGCTTTGTACATGCGAGTTCCATCAGTAAGCAACAACGATGAATTTTTTCTAAGAGGATACTGGTGATCATGAAGATCTCAACAGCTATCATTGAGCTTGGGTGGCTCAACTCTATGCATGAGGCTAGGGTTGATTAAAAAAAATTTAATTACAGTTTACATTCAATATTATATTAATTTCAGGTGTGCATCATAGTGATTAGATAATCATATACTTTAAAAAGTGTTCCCCCTGACACTCCCAGTACCCACGAAACACCATACATAGTTATTATAATACTAGGAGCCTGGTGCACAAAATTTGTGCACTGGGGGCCTCAGCCCAGCCTGCCCCTTCTCACAGACTGGGAGCCCTCAGGGGATGGCCTACTGATGGCTTAGGCCTGCTGCCCTCTGCAGAAGGTGACCGGGCTGATCAGGGGAAGGCGGCAGCCCCATCACCCCACTGCAGCCACTGCCAGTCACCACAGCCACCAAAGTGTTTTCATCAACACGGACTGCAGTACCCTCACCATGAAAAAAATGACAACTTCCTTTAGGCATTTTCAAGATGTGTCTTTCATAGGATATGACATTGCTTGTTTTCTTTTTTTTTTATTCTCACCTGAGGATATGTTTTCATTGATTTTTAGAGAATGTGGAAGAGAGAAGGGGAGACAGAGAGAAACATCAATGTGAGAGGAACACTTTGATTGGTTGCCTCCTGCATGAGCCCTGACCTGGGCCCCGGCCAGGGAGGAGCCTGCAACCTAGGTACATGCCCTTGATCATGATCCAACCTGGCCCTGTGGTCAGCAGGCCAAGGCTCTATCCACTGAGCAACACAAGCCAGGGCAGGATATGACATTTCTTAGCTCCTCCATCAGCAGACCTTTGTTTTTTCCTCCAGGAGTGTGGTGGAAAAACCCTAGATCACCTTCTTGGATTCTTATCACCTAAGTTACCAAGAACACTGTGAGTGGCGGCGTACAGGGAGCTTAGCCAATGAGCAGTCAGAAAAGGTGTTTATGCTCGAACTGGTTTGATTCAGTGGATAGAGTGTCAGCCTGCAGACTGAAGGGTTCTAGGTTTGATTCCTGTTAAGGGCATGTATCTTGGTTGGGAGTATATTCCTAGTGGGGACTGTGCAGGAGGCAGCTGATCGATGTCTCTCTCATCGATATTTCTGGCTGTCTATCCCTCTCCCACTCTTCTCTATAAAAAAATCAATAAAATATATTTTCTTAAGAAAAGAAAAGGTGTTTCCTCTGCAGCTCATGTGCAGAAGACCCCCTGAATGTGTCAACTGGGCTACAGGCATGTCCCTGCTGCTGGGGGAGGGCGAAGGGAGACATGCCTTTGAGGCAGGCAGCCAGCCCCACATGTTATGGGTGCTGGGCTCGGGGGTGTGGACCCGGGCCGCCACTTGGTGCTGGCACACATGCAAGCAGCCATGGGGTGGGAACATCCACTTGGCACCTGCGCCCATAGGCCCAGGTTGGCTGGGGGTGTTCTGGGACTCTGGCCGCTCAGGGCTTATGTGCAGGCCTACAGGCTAGGAGGGGCCTGGGTCCTGAGGATGTTCCTGGGACCCAGGCGGCTTAGTGTCTGTGCATGCAAATTTATGCACCATCTTTGCCAGGTTAATTTGCATACTCACTCCTGATTGACTGGTGAGTGTAGCAGAAGAATGGTCAATTTACATGTTTCTCTTTTATGGTATAGGATTATTGACTATATTCCCTATGCTGTAATTTAAGCCCCTTGACTCTTTTGTAAGTACCACTTTAATCCTTTCACCTTTTTCACCCAGCCCCTCAAGCTCCTCACCTTTGGCAGCCATCAGTCTGTTCTCTGCATCTATGAGTCTATTATGTTTGTTCATTTATTTTGACTTTTAGATTCTACATATAAATGTGATCAGATGGTATTTGTCTTTCTCTGTCTGACTTGTTTAACTTAGCATAACACCCTCTAGGGCCATCCATGCTATTGCAAATGGTAAGACTTTATTCTTTTTTCTGGCCATGTAATATTTCATTGTGCATATGTACCACACATTTTTATCCACTTGTCTATTGATGGGCATTTGGGTTACTTCCATAGCTGGGCTGTTCTAAATAACTGCAATGAACCTAGGGGTGCATATATTCTTTCAAATTAATGTTTTGGGTTTTTTCAAACCCAAAGTAGAAGTAGACTTGCTAGGTCATAAAGAAATTCCATCTTTAAGGATTTTTTTGGATAACTTCATACTGTTTTCCATAGTGGCTGCACTAATCTGCATTCCCACCAACAGTACATGAGGGTTCCCTTGTCTACACTTGTCATTTGTGGATTTATTGATGCTAGCCATTCTGACAGGTGTGAGGTGATATCTTATTGTGATTTAAATTTGTATTTCTCTGATGATTAGTGACTCTGAGCATCTTTACATATGTCTATTGGCCATCTGTATGTTCTCTTTGCAGGTCCTCTGCCCATTAAAAAAATTGGATTGCTTGTTTGTTTTGTGTTGAGTTGTCTGAGTTCTTTATACATTTTGGATATTAATCTCTTATCTGATGTATCACTGGCAAATATCCTCTTCCATTCAGTATGTACCTTTTTGTTTTGTTAATGGTTTCCTTTGCTGTGCAAAAAACTTTTTTAGTTAGATATATAAACTAAACACACAGACACACACACACACACACACACACACACACACACACATATATATATATATATATATATATATATATATATATATATATATGTATTATTTTGTTCCCCTTGCCTAAGGAGTTATATCAGAAAAAAATATCGCTAAGAGTAATGTCAGATTTTACTGCCTATGTTTTCTTCTAGGAGTTTTATGGTTTCAGTCTTACATTTATGTCTTTAACTTATTTTGAGTTTATTTTTATATATGGTGTAAGAAGGTGGTCTAGTTTCATTTTTTTGCACATTACTGTCTGATTTTCTCACACCATTTATTCAATAACTGTCTTTACCCCATTATATGTACTTGCCTCCTTCATCATCAATTAATTAACCATGTAGGAGTGTATTTATTTCTGGAATTTCTCTGCTGTTTCATTGATACCTAGGTATCTGTTTTTATGCTGGTACTGTGGCGTTTTGGTTACCACGGCTTATAATAGAGTTCAATATTAGGGAGCATGACACCTCCAACTTTGTGCTCATCTCTCAAGATTGCTGTGGCCATTCGGGGTCTTTTGTGGTCCCATATAAAATTCTAGGTCATTTGTCCTAGTTCTGTGAAAAATGGCATTGGTACTTTGATAGAAATTGTGTTGAATCTATAGATTGCTCTGGGTAACATGAACCTTTTGTTGATGTCAGTTATTACTCTCCATGAGTATGCTGTATGCTTCCATTTATTTGTATCTTCTTCAGTTTCTTTCTTAAATATTCTCAAATGACATGAGATGTGGTTACAGGGGTGCATATTTATAAATATTCATAAATGGCTCACTTAAGATCTGTCACTTTAGCATATGTGAATTTTACCTGATAAAAAGGGGAGAAATGGAAGAAAAAATATTATAATAGTAAAAATTACACTTATGTGCATGCCCTGTACCCTGTGTCTATATTACTTTGCATAGCAAGAGGGACTTTCCACATTTTGATCATGTTGAGGCTCTTGAAATGGGAGAGGATCCTGATTATCCAGGTGGGCCTGGTGTAATCACAAGGGTCATTGTAAGAGGGGGGCTGGAGAGTGAAGGGCAGAGCAGATGGCAGTACAGAAGCAGAGGGTGAGGTATGCTCTGCAGACAGAGGAAGGGGCCACAGGCCAGGAATACCGTTGACTTCTAGGAGCTGGAACAAACGAGGAAGCACATCTCCCCTGGAACCTCAGAAGGAATGCTGGCCTGCCAACACCTTGATTTTAGCCAGTGAAACTGATTTCAGACTTCTGACCCCCAGACTATAAGATAAAATTTATGTGGTTTTAAGCCACGGAGTTCATAGCCATTTGTTACACCAGCCCTAGGAAACTCACACAGTATTATTTGCCCAGGACAGAATTAGATCCTTATGCTATGTCTATTCTCAATTTATCTTCTTAACTGCCTTGTGACTAAGGATGCTACCATTATTTATGCTCATTCTATAAGGAAGGAAAGTGAGGCTCAGACAGGTCAAGTGCCACAAAGGGAGCGGAGAAGCCATCATTTGGGCTCAGACACCAGAGCTGGAGGTCTGATCACTCAGCTTTGCCCCTGCCAGCAGGCGGGTCAGCAGGAGCAGAGCTGCAGGGGTTGTGGTCTGGAGAAGCAGAGTGCAGGCCATGCCCTGGGAGCAACCCCATGTTTGCCTCCCACCGGCATGTCCTGCCTGCAGAGCTCTCAGGCTGGCCTCCTCCAAGATCCAGGGCCATGGGTAAGAGGTGTGGACTATGAGGTTGCTATAATAGCTTTGGTGATTGAAAACTTGGGTGCAGTTGAAATATTGCACTTGTGCCCATGGGGCAGCACATGTCATGAAGATCCATTAACTAAGTTCACTAAGACGTAAGCCTCTCCCGGGATGTGCTGGCTGTACTGAGTGGCTGTCATCAGCCGGGTGCGTGTGCTCACGTGCATGTGTGTGCTTGGTTGCATTGGTGAGGGAATGGCACCAAGCTATAGGCTCTGTCTCCCCAAACTCTGGGATTCTAGCAGATCATCTCTATTTACCACATGGGTAGTCAGAAGATTGCACAACTAATCTGTGCAGAGAATTCCTTCAGCTGACGTAAGAGTCCAACTTGTCACGTCAGTCTCCTGAGCTCCACAATCTTCTCTTCTGAGAAGAGGATACTACTGCCCCGGGAGCAGCAGGAAGTGCACATTTTTTGTAAGCCTTTTGGATGGTTCTTCCAGGTGAAGGTGACAGAGTGAGTGGCTCCGTTCTCCACTTTTCCTTTGCCCAAGGAACTCACCGGTTAGGGCTAAGGGCTTTCGAATACCGGTGTCACCTCGACCATCTGGGTAGCCATGGCAGAGCTCCATCCTTCAGGACACATTGCATTTGGAAGAGGGTGGTTTCATTCTTCCAAACCCAGAAAGAGGGTCAGATCCTGCAAGAATCTCAGAGATCATCTAGTGCAACTTCCATATTTGTAGGTAGAGAAATTCGGCCAAGAACAGAAATGAGTAGGCAAATGGCCGAACAAAGAAGCAGGCGACCATCCCATTGGTATGGACAACTGTCAGCACAGAGTTGGCCAGCCATGGAAACAACATTACCATCAGAAGCATTTCCGGTAGACAATTATGATCTATGACATGGTAATCATTTGAACAACTATGGTTATTAGTCTTATTTGCAGACACTGTGTTCAATTATGCAGAGCACTCTAGTGCAACAGCCCCACGACAATTTCTCAGCCATCGGTGCAGAGAGACTATTTTAAGTGAATACATCCAGCAGTTTCCTCAGACCTACTTACCATGCACAGGAGACCAACTACCCATGGAAAATCAGTTCGCTGCAGGGGAGGCATGGGAGCTTTCAAACACTTCTTGTTGCACAGCAGCCAAATACTATTTTGGAAAAAAAAATCTTACCATCTTGCCTGCAGGGCTGTCCAGAAGGCTATATTCAAATCTCCAAGTAAGCAGAGGTTAGTCTCTTCGCCTTGTTCTAGGGAGCATTGCTACGCAGCAAAAGCAATACCTCATTGTCGATGAAGCCCTCCTGATACTCACCATCTGGCTGTATGTGTTAATTTGCAATGTGAAGGGAAGAAAGCTTAAGATAAATAGTTACAAAAACCCCACAGCACATCACAGATACGTAGAGCTAATTCAATCGCTGCATCGTGTGGACACCTCCGGAACTCTCAGAAAACACCTGTCAGAGTCACTGTGTTCATTATTGGAGCTGTAAGCTATTTTTTGCCCAAATTTTCTTTTTTTCTAGCTGTGTTGTCTCAAGTCTCTACCATAGACTAGGAGTACGATAGGGCCCCTCTAAGGA
The DNA here is from genome assembly GCA_004026665.1 of Murina feae. NCBI lineage: Eukaryota > Metazoa > Chordata > Mammalia > Chiroptera > Vespertilionidae > Murina > Murina feae. The sequence goes on from PVJC01003573.1 coordinate 17,611, forward strand.
GTTATGAAGGAATCCTGTGTCCATTGGGAGTTTGTCAAAGTTAGGGGGGTTTGACCACAGAAAACACCAAACAAGACATCCTACCTGGGACTAGGGGTGTGTGTGTGTGTGTGTGTGTGTGTGTGTGTGTGTGTGTGTTGTTTTTTCAAAATGGTTTCCACAAACTGGCCCAAGGAGTACAAGTTGAGGGATAGGGCTTAGGATTGCCTCTCAGTTGGACAAAATGCACTGTAGTGATGAGTGGTTGCAATGGAATGTCAGCAGCAAAGCTGTGCGTGTGACTTTGGGTCTTAGAGCGAAGGATTTTCAGCTGCCTGGGCGCAGAGCCTGGAGTGATGCGCTTTCCAAGCCTGCACACTTAGGTGAAGAAAAGGCTGTGCAGCCGGAGCAGAAGACATAAGAAGAGCCTTTTCCACGAGTTCCTTTGAGCCTAGAAAGGCTTTCATTGAGCAAAGAGTCCACGAATGGGACCTTTGTGAAACAGATCTGGATATTCACACACAGCTTGTCCTTTGGATAAGCCCACAAATAGATTTTAGAACCACCTTTCCCATAAAGATCACGTTCCCTCTGTCAGCCTCCTTCCTTGGCCTGCCCATTGCATTAGGCATCCCTGAGGCTTTCTTAGCAAGTGAAGAATGGACATTAGAATGACTCCCACGACAAGCCCAGCAGCTTGCCCATTTTATGAAACTGTCCCCTGGATGCATTAATGAGGCCTTTCGGTCCCGGGGAAAAAACACAGGAATACTTGTTATTCCAAGGACATTGTTTGGGTTCAGTCATGCAGTCACTCTTTCCTTTAGAAGTTTTTTCTCAAAGTCTGCATCCCAGTTAATGTATGAAGGCAGCTGTGGGATGATGGAGATGCTGTTACACTGTGGGTGCATAAAGAGATAAACATGATGTTTTCCCAAAATGATGAGAGAGGAAAGAAAAAGGCAGGAAGATGATACGGAGGAGATTCCCTTCAGACTGGACAGGGAAGGCCTCTTGGGGAGGCAGTAGTTCAGCTGAGACTTGAACCCTGAGAGAAAACCACCTAAGACTAGTATCAGGAAAAGAACATCCCAGGCAGAGGAAAATAAAAAATGTAAAGGCGCTGGGGCAGGAGAGATTGGTGCCTTTGAAATTACAAAAAGGAAAAGCCATTTAGAAAAGGGGAACTTGGTGAGGACAGAAGGTCAGAGGGGTTAGCAGGGCTAGACCCTAGAGAAGTTTGTAGGTGGAGACAGGCATTTGGGTTTTCTGTGCACAGTAGGAAACCATTAAAAGCTTTTAAGTGGGAAAGGGGCTCTGGCTAACACCTTTTAGTGAGAATCTGGCTGATGTGTAGAGGATAAATTATAAAGGAGCAAGCATGGAATCTGAGAGAAGGGGCCTGGAGTCTGTCACCAAAGGCAGGCTAAGGTGAGAGTGGTTTGACCTGGAGTGGTGGTCGAGGAGCGAGAGACAAGTGCGAAAACAAATGGACAGACTCCCAGTCTAGAGATGCACTAACAATAGATGTGGGAGGAATCCCACATATTAGCATCGCGGATGGCAAGGAATATTTGCACAATGAAGAACTGATCCAAACTGATCTGCATGTGGGGTTTTAGGCTTCTATTCAGTATTTGTCCCTGATGCACCTTTGGGCTGTAGGGGTGAGAAAAAAATTTTTCCTCTACTCTTCTAGGTGCTTGGCTGAGACCCATCCTGTAATAAAAAGACAGATTAGCATGAGAAAAAATACTTAACTGCAAATGCACCTATGGGAACCCCATAAAGTATGAGACTCAAAGGCAGTCACACAACTGGAGCTCTAAAACAGGGGAGGGAGGACTCGGGGCTTTAAAAGGGGGAAAGCAGTTCACTTTGAGGGTGGGGGGGAAGGTGAAAAGATGGGCTGTTTGGTAAAGACAGGAGCCCTGTCATTTGAAGAGGTCTCTTTAGCGAAGTTTCCCGGGATAGCTTTCTCCCTGTGTAGGCCCCCGTCTCAATTCTTCTGGGCAGTTAACAGGGGAGGAGAAAGCTTTTCCTGAGTCAGCTGGGTCTTGATTGCTTTCAGGTCCACACATCAACGTGGTATATTTTGGGGTGATATTCTGTTACTCTTTCGGGCAAACCCTTTAACCTCTCTCAGTGGGGTGTGGAAGGGATGGCAGATCTGCAAGTCCTTTGTATGTGGCCGGCTGCCCAGATGCGGGGTCGTGATGAGGATGGAGTTTCTGGAGGTGTCAGCCCACATGGATTTTACCAAGGCCTCTAGGTGTTCGCCGACCCGGGCTGGAGTGCAGGTGGTCAGGAAAACTGCCTTTTATTTCCACATCCACCCTGGCTTTGTGCTTAACGCCCTGTGGGCCCTTCCTATGGCAGGAACGCAGCTAACTCTCCTTGCCCTTCCATTATTGACTTTGGATGAGTTTGTCCAGAACCTTGTCAATTCCCGGCTCATTTGACTAATGGATGAGAGACATGTGAGAACCAGGTTGTTTCCACAGACCCGTCTCAGGAAAATCGAAGAGCAGTCCTGGGGCTCTTGGCGGCGTATTCATCATGGACAGCATTGGGGTGGTGGCTAATTATATGCCTTATTATAGATGCTAATTTGTGCTGGAAGCTGGGACAGTGTATGTAAGCATTTAGCTCTAGCTAATGAAGTTGAGTTAAGCATTCAATATATCACTGAGCTCACAGTCTCTCCTCTTGGCTAGAATAACTTGGTGTGGAAAACCAAGGGTGATGGTGTTGGGGGGACATATTCACATACTGAGTTTCATCCCTGTGACTCTAGGCTGTCTCCAATGTGCGGTGCTTACACAGAATTGATGTGAGATCATTTTCAGTGGTATAAACCCTCGCTGAGTTAAAAGAGAAAGTATCACTGTGATTTCTTATGAGCATAATCACAAAGAACCCCTATGTGAGCTCCAATGAGGCCAACGGGAGCTCTGTGTTTTCTCAAGACATCTTCATGTTTTAAGAAGAAAAGGAATCTGACATAAAAATGCTTCCAGCATGTCCCACTCAGCTCATACCTAAGTTTACTAATCACCGAGAACTTTAAAATACAGAGGATAAATAGACTTACACTTGACCTTTGCAATAAAGAAAACCATTTCTGTCATTGGTGTTAAGAGAAGCTATTCTTGTGAATCTCTAACACATCAATAAGATCATAGAGTCCTGGGTTGCCATTTGTCTGTTATATCTACCTTCCATGTTGGGCTAAAAGGTGAACAAAACAATGTCCTCTGTGAAGAACACCTTAGGTTGACCTTGATTCTCAGGCATTCTTTCTCCAACCCAACTCCAGAGACTAAGCACCCAGGAGGGTCTGCCAGGCAAGGGCTGTGTGGCCCTGATGAAGCCACTCACCAGAGTCCCACACCTTCCAGAAAGGCTGGTTGGAGAACTTAGGTTGTCCGTTACCTAGGTCCTCACTCTCCATCCCACAACCAAGGCTTCAGTCATGCCCCTTGGTCCTCCAGTGGGAATTAGCACATGCCCCTGCTGCACTGGGTGTTTGATAGTTTTGTAGGGCAAATAAGAGCTACCTTTCCTAGATGTGCCAACCACTATGCCAGGTGCTTGATTAAAATGTGATATTTCACTTGATCTTCACCACATCCTCACTGTGGCTAGTGCTCCTGGATCCCCTAATCTCCCTTGAGAAAAACTGAGGGCATATAGCTAGCAAAGGGAACTTACCTTTCAGTCAAACTTATTTCCTAATCCAGTGTTCTAAACCACAGCCTGGTAAACATTTTTACTGGCACAGAGTACATATTCTACCTCTGTGGGTCTTGTGGGCCAGATGTTGTTACAACTCACTCTTATTGTAGAAGGAGTGCTCCATATTTAGGATCAGGCAAACTGTGGCCTGTGGACTGAATCTGGCCACACCACACCAGATCCAGCCCACAGGCCATAGTTTGCTGACCCCTGTTTCTAAATATTACTCACATTTAGGCTCTTTGGTGAAGCTCTCAGGCTTTGGAGTCCCAAAGAGCTGGGCCCACACCAGTCTCTGCCACTTGCTCCCTGTGCTATGTCAGAGAAATCACTTCGCCTCTGTGAGCTGGGTTTTTCTTGTCTGTCAGTGGGCTGATGGACAACCTAAGAGGGTAGTTGTGAAAATCAAAGGAGAGAATGAAGCATGGGATACAGAGTTTGGCACTGGGATGGCTATTGAGCTATGGCCTTGGGAAGTTTGGGTGATGCTCTGCCCTTGATCCAGTCCACCTCGGCCTGTTTACTGGAGTTCAACAGCCCCAGACCAGGCAGGGAGAGTTCTGCATCTGTGGACCTGCTTTTATACCCGCTTCTGTCTCCGAAAGAACAATTTGGTGTTAGGGAACAAAAGTCAGAGCTTACAATGGGAATTCAGGCCCCTAAGATCCCAGGGAACATGGGACCCAATACTAAAGCACAAAAGAGGAAGGCCAGACATTTTTTAAACGCGTTTTAGAGATGGTAAAAGAGTTTTACACTTGTAAGAGAGCCCTGCTGGATTCCCAGTGCCAACTCGCCCTGAAAATGTTGAGGGCCCCTCAAGGCCTCTGATTCCATTGACCCACATCCTTTTTCCTGCAGCCTCTGGTGTGACCTCTCACCCAGTGAGCCTGTGGAACCTGTTTCAGCGGCACTCTTCTGTCAATCAGCTGCCAGGACTGGAAACAGAAAGTGATGACAGGACACAATTTCTATTTTAATATCCTTACTTATGATGTGATAATTGTAGAGGAGCAACAGCCATCACCTGTTTACCCATGGCTCCTGGGCACAGAATCCTGGGCAATTAAACCACAAAATTAGACTGACAGAATACTAATGGTGACGATAAGAAAGCAAAGGGTCAGGCAGGCTAGGATGCTGGCTCAGCCTCACACAGGCATGGAAAGCAGGGTTGACTCATTTTATTTAATAACTAGAGGCCCAGTGCATGAATTCATGCACCTTGACAGGAACTGTGGGCTGTGAGGCTACAGTGGGCACAGGAGCGGGTCTCAGCCCATCCTCGGTGCCCCCACCCAGCCCCTCTCTCCAGCAGCCCCCAGTCCCCTGTCTGCTGGCAGCCCCACTCCCACCACTGCCAATTCCACACACTGATGGTGCTGGCCCCACTTGCACCCGCTGATGGCATGAAGTGACTGGGGCAGGCACCAGCAGCAGGTACGAGCAGGGCCAGGGCCTGCGCTGGCAGCAGGTACAAGTGCTAGGCAGGATCCTGGCACTTAGGAGCAAAGAATTTTCAGTAACCACCAGAGGCTTGCCCTGATGACAGCGACTGGCACCCTGCCTTGATCTGGCACCCCCACTCACCTGCTCCACCATCCCGCCACAGCCGACACCCACCATGTTCTATGTTCTGCTGCCTGCTGCTGATGCCCACTATGTTCTGTGCACGCCCCCTGGTGGTCAGCACACATCATAGCAACCAGTTGCTTCAGTTGTTCTGCCATTCGGTCTATTTGCATATTAGGGTTTTATATATATAGTGTTATGCACATTTATCTGTTTTCCTTTACTGGGCTAAGGGGGAGGGGATAAGATTTACTCCTTTCTTGCCATTCACTTGCTTAGTAGCTCTAACCCCCAAAAGCACTTACTGGCTCATACAACTAGAGCTCAGGGGTCTGTTGGCTTCAGGTGTAGCTGGATCCAGGAAGCCCAAACTATGCCATTAGAACCTAGTCTCTTCCTATCTCCCTGTGTGTGTCTTTCCTCTGTCCCAACCCCTTTCCCTCCCTGTATCTCTGACTTATTTGTGAAATATAGGAAAACAAGTAGAAGGTCCCAGTGGCAATAGAATCTCAAAACTGAAATACAGAGCTAGGTGAGGGTAGTAAAAAAAAAAAAAAAAAAAATGCTGGAGGAGGAAGCATTTACGTTTGGGATGAGAATCCCCAGGAGAGAAGAAATCAAACAGTGTTTTTCAATCTGTGCACTCAAAACAGTCTCCTGGGATTGGCTGCCATGGTGCAGTTCCCTGGGCCCCACCCCAGAGGGACAGAATGCCATTCCCTGAGCTATATGCATTTCTTTAGCCGGTTCCCTCTGGAGTTCATGCATATTCCTGTTGTTGTGGAACAATCTTAGGTGTAGCAGTTTCTCATTCTGCACAATTAAACCATAAAAGGTAGCTCAAGTTTGCGTGTTGAAGCTAGACCAGGAAATATAACAAACATAGGGCCAGTACTTGGAAGAGTTTCCAGATCACTAACTCTGGAAGGCTTTGGATTCTCCTACGGAGTAACAGACACAGACACATTCTAATTTACAGGAATTTGGCTGTGGGCACACAGCCTCCCTGAGACCCCAAAGGAAGGCTGCGTTCCCTTTCGCATGCAGCAGTGCAGAGGGCATGGGGGCTCTGAAGAGCCCATCTCTCGCTAGCCTTTGCTCTGGATCATTGGCTGAGAAAAAAGGCCTAGTAGATATTAGTCCCCCAGAAATTTCCATGAGTTTCTTTCATCCATCACCGCAGTCTTGGAGAAGGAACGTGCAGAGTCCCTAACCTGTGTGCTCCTTGATCCTACTTCTACACCCTGTCCTAGTGTGGGCTCTGCAATCTGCAGATAGATGGCTGGGTTCACCGTTCTTGCTCTGCCCCTTACAGGTGGAGGGACCTTGAACAGGTCTGAGCCTCAGTTTTCAATATAGGCAACACCTATCTCATAAGATAGTGGATGAGGATTAAGAGGAAAATGCATAGGGGACATTTAGCATAACAACTGGCATCTAATAAGTGCTCAATAAACCTCAAGTACTGTGATTTGATCGTTCTTATTAGTACTTGATCTGTGATATGCACAGGGAGGAGAAATGATCCTAATATGAGAAAGCTATCAGGCTCCTGCGTCTTTTGCAAACTAACATTGGGCCAATAGAGCCTTGGGGAAACATTTGGCTCCTATTAGTTTCTCTGTGGTCTTAATGATATAATTAATGCTATGTAACTAGTTAGAAATGGTAATGAATATTTAGTTCCTCTCCATCAGGGAATCAACAGAGCTTGATAGTTAAGACCAAAACCTTTGGTGCATAACAGACCTAGGTGTGAGCCTGGTTCTGTCATTCACTTACCCCATGATCTTAGGCAAGTTCCTAAAACTCTTCAGCCTCAGTTTCCTAATCTGTGAAATGGGAAGGATGGTAGGATTCATCTTACTGGCTTCTGTTGAGGCAGTAACATTTGTTCCATTGAAAGTGCTCTCTCATCACCCCCACAGAGACCCTTATCAAGGGGGGTGTCTGCATGATCCGTATGCTTTATGGAGAGGCAGTTTTGTTGAGTTCTTTCTTATTTAAAATATCTATGCAATAAGTTTTTTAAAACTACTGCTATGTAGACTATTTATATCCCCAAAGGAGCTTAACCAAATCAAAGGGGAAAATGGGAGGAGGAGGAGAATCAAGTGACTTTCTCAGTCACTGAAGACTGTGAATGCTCTAGGATCCTTGGTGGTGGGAGTAGGGTGCCTTATGAAACCCTCTGTGCTGGACTTACCTATTTCTCTTTCTTCCCTTGTCTTCCTTCCCCTCCTTCCCTTCTCTTCCCTTGGATAGAGATGGAGATGGAGAGAATTCCCGCCTCGAAGTGGGCCATCGCTTCTCCTCTGACAGATGCTGGTGATACACAAAAGCGCTCATTTGTTTCTTCCTGCTTCTCCATGGTTGCAGCAGAACAACAGAACAGAGGAAGGCACCATCAAAGGCGCTTCTGTTCAAAGGGAAAACTCCTCTCTAATCACTATTTCCACTGAAGTTCCTTCTGCTTCTTTGGCAGTGTGATCATTTTTCTCTCCTCATTTTTGCCTGCTTCCCTGAGGCGCCCTTTCAAGAAGTGCCTGTTGCATAGGAAGCAGCAGAGGAGCCTCGCTGGCTCTAGGGCATGGACATGGCACTGCCGGGCCACACCCAGCAGGGTCTCCATCCCCTCCATCCCACATGGACCAAATCTCCAGTGAAACCATCATATCACAAGATGACAGGTTATTCCCTTTCCATTTCTCTTTTGTCCTCAAGGAGGGAGACTGTGCCTGATGCTAGCGTACTCTAACACCTCTCTAACACCAATGTCCCTTTATAATAAAATGAGAAGGCAGGCCCAGACGCAGGGCTTTTAGCACCCATACACAGTAGGTAGCTAGAATTCAGTTAGCTTTGTGTTCCTCCTGTTGGTTAGCTTCCATTTATGGCAATGGGCACTGGCTTTGCATTTGCTACAGTAGCTTCGAGTTTCATTGACCAATGTGTCACTAGGCACAGGCTCAGTCACAATGAGAGTTGAGTAGAAGAGAGTGTAATGAGAAAGTGACGTAGGTATTATGTGATGTGGCAAAAGTGTGGAAGGTTGGGAAGAACTGAAACTGGGGAAACTGCACTCAGCAATGACATGCCTTCCCTCTTGGGGGCTTCCCTCCCAGGTGGAGCCACCTTTCCTTGAGCCCCAGAGCTTGATGTGCCTGTTTGTGAGGTTGTTATGAATATACAGAGGCATGCTCTGCAGCAGGATGGAGAGGTGGTAGGGTAGTTCAGTGTTAGTCTTTGGGTGTGAGTGGGAGAGTCCCACCAGGCTCTTTCCCCAGGAGAAAGGATAGGACAGCAGGGCAATGGGACTTTAGAGTTTGGTCAACCTGGGTTTGCATCTCAGCCAGGAAAATGTCATAGATTCTGGATTCACACCATTTGGGTTCAAACCCACTTCTGACGCTTGCTAACATGGGCAAGCTGAACATCCTTGTGCTGCAATTTTCCTATCTGTGAAATGGGATAATAATGGAACTTAAAGAGTTGTTAAGATTGGCTGAGCTAATAACATAGAGAAAATGCCTAGACCATAGTCCCACACTGAGTGCTCGGTACATGTTAGGCACTATTATTATTATTATTACTGTCACCATCATCATCACTGCCGCTTTTGGTGAGCCTTTCTCTGATTTTCCTCGTTTGTAAAGTCAGGATGGTCCTACCTGCATCAAAAGGTCAGTGGTACATGGCTGATGCACAGTCAGTGCAAGTTCCCTACCATTCATTCCCTTCTCCTGTCAATGTGAGGCTTCTGCGCTGATACAACCTTCCAAAGCTATAGGTATATGGCTTTTGTCCTTCCTTAAATTGGAATGGATTTTTCAATGAACTCCAGCTATAGCAGAGGCAAGTTCCATTTCCCTCAAGATAGCAATATTGAAGCCTTAAATACCATATGATCTCTGGTGCATGTGAAATCTAAAAACAAAAGGAAATAAAACCAAGCTGTGAGAGAGAGAGAAAGAGAGAGAGAGAGAGAACATATTGGTGGCTGACAGAAGTGTGGGGAGGGAGATGGCAAAATGAGTGAAGGGGGTCTCCCATTATAAAATAAGTCATGGGGATATAGTGTATGGCATAGTGACTCCAGTTAATCCTATATTTGAAAATTACTAAGAGAATAAATCTTAAAAATTATCAAAAGAAAAAAATTATAACTGTGGTCACAGATGTTAATTAGATTCATTGTGCTGATCATCCTATCTAATAAAAGAGTAATATGCAAATTAACCATCACTCCGGGACAAAGTGGCGGCGCCCATAGCAGTGGAGCAGGACGCTGGCAGTGTTACCCTGGCAACAGGAGCCCAGCAGGCAATCAGACCACAGGCAACACCCAGAAGGGCCTGCTGGAAGGTCACCATGATGACCCTCTGAGCAGACAGCGGGGGCCGTAGGCGGTGCCCAGCAGGGCATGCTGGGCGCCGGCTGCAAAGGAGGGAGAGCCTGCGATGGGGACCCCTGCAGGTGGCGGCCGGCTGGGGAAGCGGCTGCAGACAAGGGGACGAGGGGACGCGAGCTTTTGGGGCCCCTGCACATGGGGCCCAGCAGGGCCTGCTTGCCCATCCCCATGGTGTGGAGCACACAGGCCTGGCAGAGAGCAGAGAACCACTTGGAGTAGGCCCAAGCCATCAGTAGCACATCTCCTGAGGGCTCCCGAATTAGAGAGGGTGTAGGTCGGGCTGAGGGACCTCCCCGCCTGCCCTCCCCCTCCCCCACCTACCCATGAACGAATTTCGTGCACCGGGCCCTTAGTTTCATAATATACACAAATATCAAATCATGATGATGTATACCGGAAACTAACATAATGTTATATATCAATTATACCTCAATCATCATCATAATAATCCTATCTAATAAAAGGTTAATATGCAAATTAGGCATCACTCTGTCACAAAGATGGCCACCCCCATGGCCACAAGATGGTGGCACCCATAGCCACAAGATGGTGGTGCCCAGTCCGAGTCAGTCCCGCCACTGAACTGGTCAGGCCTGTTATCCAGGCAGGTGGTGGGGGAGGAAGGGGGTCTGAGGGCAGAACAGGCAATCAGAGGGCCTGGGGTCCCTGGCCCAGGCCGGAGGCCTTTGCCAGAGACCTCTAGCATGGGCAAGGGTGGAGCCAGTGATCGGAGGAGACAGGGGAAGAGCCTGTGATTGGAGGGGTATGAGTGTGCCCTACCCAGGCATAAGGCCTGGGCCAGAGGCCTCAGGCCTGGGTAGGGGCAAGGCCAGAGATCGCAAGGGCCTGGGCTCCAGTGGAGCTGGCAAAGCAAGGGTCTGGGGGTCCCCTGACCAGGCCTGTAGCCTTGGCCAGAGGCTACCAGCGGGTCAAGGGCAGAGCCAACAATGGCAGGGGGCAGAATCAGAACCGGTGACTGCAGAGGCCTGGGCTCTGTGAAGCCCATAATTAGAAGGGCTAGGGGGTCTTCTGCCCAGACCTGCATTCTTAGGCAGAGACTGCAGGCCTGGGCAGGGGCAGAGCCAGTGATTGCAGGAGTCTGGGGGTCCCCTGCCCACGTCTGCATCCTTGGGCAGAGGTTAGAGGCCTGGGCAGGGGTGGAATTGGTGATCAGAGTGAACTACAGAGGAAACACTTTTTCTTACCGCTCATTGGCTAAGATCCCTGTATGCCACTGGTAATATTCTTAGTAACTTAGGTAATAAGAATTCCTAAAGGCATCTAGGGTTTTTCCACCACACTCCTGGAGAAAAAAAAATGAAGGTCTACTGCTGGAGGGCTAAAAAATGTCATATCCTGCCCTAGCCGGTTTGGCTCAGTGCATAATGCCTCAGCCTGCTGACTGCAGGACCTGGGTTCAATTCTGACCAAGGGTATGTACCTAGGTTGCAGGCTCCTCCCTGGCTGGGCCCAGGTCAGGGCATATCCAGGAGGCAACCAAAGTGTTCCTCTCACTTTGATGTTTCTCTCTGTTTTTCCCTTCCCTTCCACATTCTCTAAAAATCAATGAAAACATATCTTCAGGTGAGGATTAAAAAAAGAGAAAGAAATGGCATATCCTGTGAAAGATACATCTTGAAAATGCCAAAAGAACGTTGTCATTTTTTCATGGTGAAGGGACTTGTGTCCATGTTGATGAAAACATCTTGGTGGCTGTGGTGACTGGCAGTGGCTGCAGCAGCGGGGTGATGGGACTGGTGGCTTCCCCTGATAAGCCTGGTTGCCTCCCAAAAAAGGGAGACCAGACTCTGGCTTAGGCCTGATCCCCAAGAGAAGCAGGGAGAGGGCCTAAGTTGTCAGTAGGACACCCCCTGAGGGCTCCCAAATATGTGAGAGGGAAAAGGTGGGGCTGAGGAGCCCTCCCCCCTTTGCACAAATTTCATGCACTGGCCCCCTAATAATAATAATGACATTGAACTCTTCAGCAGATGACCCCAATTTGGCTGAAAAAGCACCATTCTTTCAAGTTGACCATGAGCTGCGCTGCCCCACTTTTCCTTAGTTCATCTCCTATCGATCTAAACTAATCACATAATTAGCCCAGGCAGAAAGTCTTCTCTGGTGTTAAATAACTCCAAAAACCTACCAGAGATGCATGACTGCACGGATTGGAATTAACTTGTAGTACATTGCCTGTGAACTAAGGTATGTTCAGTGCAAGGCCTGAAAAACAAGATGGATTCAGCATGAAAAAAGGAGTTCTTTTTTCTAGTCAGGCCCATGGTACAGGATCAGTATCCACTGGGAAGGTGTCAGGCCCCACTCCAGACCTACTGAGTGGAAGCACTGGAGGTGGGGCCTTGCTGTCAGTTCTAACAAACCCTCCCCAGCAGGTGACACTGATGGAGAACCACTGCTTTAGACTCTCAAGGTTCTGGTCTTGTTTTCTTGAGCTACCTTCTGAGAGAGAAGAAAAAGGGGAGGGGCAGGACTGAAAATCATAAGGGTGGTGAAGGAGACCTGAGCAAACTGGAGGGAAGTCTGTGTACTAAAGTGTGACCCTAGGCCAGCACGATGTGGTTCATTTGGAATCTTGGGGTCTTATTCCAGATCCTTCCTGAAGAACAGCATGAGACACGGAGATGCTCACCCGGGCCAGGCTCACTAGGCACAGGCTCAGAGAGTGACTGAAATGGTGCTATCTTGGGGACAAGGGAGAGGACATAAGGGTGAAATAAAGAGCCACAATTGCTCTCTGAGAGTCCACCCCCCCCAACCCCACAGATGTACACACATGGTACTTAGTAAATGCTCATCAAGTTGATGAAAATGGAACCTGAGAGGCCGAGATTGTTCCCCAGCTAACTGTGATGGGGAGAGTAGGTGTTTTTGGTGGGTTTGGTCTCTACAGAACACCAGGAGTTAACTCGTAGAGCATCTATATTCTCTCTTGCCCTGCCATCTGGGAAATAACTTGCTTGGGCAAAGAGCCCCAAGCTTTAGTACACAGACATGCACTGTTACTAGTGTGTGACCTTAAGCAAGTCACATACCCTCTAAACGTCCGTTTCCTCACCTACAGAAGGAGGATAATCGCTGCTTCCAAATGCTTTTGCTCAGCTTTATAGCACCAGCACCTGGTACATACAATACCTGTCACACATGTTGAATAAATATTTATTAAATAAATATAAGAAGAAGGGAGGGTGGAAAGAAGGAAGACTGATTGATTTTTGTGAGGCTTATATGAAAAAAGAATATTAGTAATAGACTCAGAAAAATCTTCTAGGTGCCTAGGTGTAGGACCTATGTTCTTGCTGAAACTAGCCCTGCTCTTCCCATTCCTCTGCAGTCCACAGTGACTCCACTTTCTAGTGGTACCTCTGGGGCAGCCTCACTTCTGGCTGCTGAGCCATAGCCAGCGATGCATAGTATAGGTGGTCAAGATGTTTGCAAAACTGAAATGAGCTACAAGTGTGTGGACATGCTTGAGGGTTGGTGGTGGGTCCAAGTAGGACTGACCCATATTTTCTATCTCTATTATTCAGTAATCACATGTTAATTATTTTATGTTATTTCTAGGATACATAATCATTAACCTTTTGGTGAGCACATTTGCCTCAGGGTTATAGTAAGCACTTTTAGTAACACCCTTGCCATATGTTATTAAGTTAGAAGAATGCCATTAGTGGACTTCATTTATGTGATTAGAGGGATGCTTTCACCTTGAGAATGTTTGGATTTTCCCTGCCTCCTTAACTATCTCTCCCCCTTTTCCTTTGAATGTCAGTACAAAGGACCAACCTGCCTACTCAATAGACAATTAGGAGAAAAGTTAGGAAAGGTACTTATTAACTTTGCTGAGAGTCCTTGGTTACAGTTCTTCTGCAAAGAGCATAGGTTTTGTATTCAGACCTGAGTTGATCCCAAACCCACCTATTACCAACTGTGTGACCTTGGGTGAGTTGCCTAAGGTTTCTGAGTCTAAATTTCCATGTGTGTCATATAGAGATCATGTGTGGATTAAATAAAATAATGTTTGCAAATATACTTACAATAACTATGCAGCAATCATTCATTTCCTTCTTTTGTCCGCATGTGGGGCAGGTATATTTAGGAAGTACAGCCCACTTGTGCCCAGACCCAAGTCTCAAGCTTGTATACAGAAGAGGACAGATGGGAGAGGTTTCTGCTCGGAGACATAGCCCCTTTTTCCCCTCTGAAAGACAAGATGGGGACTGACAAGTATTGTTCTATAACTTGGGGTTAGCTGTGGTGGTGATAATCATGGGAAAAGGTTCTTTCAGCCTTCTTGCCAAAAATATAGTATCATTTTCCTCCACCATTTGGATATTGATTGCGAGTGGAACAATAAAGATAAGGAATGGACCTAAAGTTTGAAAAGTAAGGGTGCAAAGATCAACATAAGACACCTTCTTTCTAATGCTGCCAATACAGAAAGGCACCAGCAGAGTAGAAATAGACCCCGTACATCCCTCTAAGTTACCTATTGTTTACCATAAAACTACCTGATCTCAAAACAGAAACAACCCAGTGGGTATTTCTGCCTAAGAAGAAATCAGGACAAGAATGTTATTGCTAGGGACATTGCTCTGACTTAAGCATTGCTCCTCCTGGACTTTTGTGTTTTCTCAATCTAGGCCAGACTCAAGTTAGCACAAGGAGTAATAGTTGTTTTTCTACATATTTCTATCAGGTGGCTCTGTTAGCTCTTAGCATGTCCTTTGAAAGGCACTGTAAGCAGTCACTGTTGGACCATCATGCCTCCAGCTGAGCCTGGGCTCCTGGAGCTGGTGTGGAAGGAGAGGTTCAAGGCAGAGTTACAGGAAGAGCCTGGAGTGAGGAAATGGAGGGGTGGACAGGCAGAAATGAGGCTCCTGCAGGGCTTTAATTGCAAAGGCAAAATGGAAAGCAAACTGCAGGTGGGCCTGCAGCATGACTCAAGTCCCTGTTTCTCAGTGACGGTTTACTTCTTTCTTTTATCGAAAGCCAATGAGCGACATGTGGAATTAGCTTTAGAGGCAGGGGGCAGGAATTCTGGTGGAATTTACTCTCAAAACTGAGGCAGGGTCAATGTCCGACCTACTCCACAAACCAGCAGCCCGGAGGCTGGGAGAGGGTACCAGCACTTGGCACCTCCTCCCTGGCATTTCACCTTCTGAGCATATCCTGTTCACACTGTAGTAGTTTCTACCTTCAGCTAAGAAAGCAGCATCCAGGCTAGGCTTGGGAACCAGCGGGCTTCCCAGACCAAGGAGGCTGCTACAATCATTGTCAATAAGCAGGGTGATGACAGACATATAAGAAGCTCTGAAATGGATATAAATCAGTATTACTCCGCTGGATCAGAAGCAGTCAAAGGCCAAATGTCCCAAGTCATGGGCTGAATAGCACACCCCAGACTCCTCAAATAAAGATGTTATCTTATTTTGGAAAAGGGCCTTGCAGATATTAAGACCTTAAGGATATCATTCTGGATTATCGGAACAGGACCTTAATCCTGTGACGAGTGTCCTTATAAGACATGCACAGAGGAGAGACGTGGAGAGGAGTGAAGGAATGTGAGAACAGAGGCGGAGAGAGACATGGCCCAGGACTGCCATGGCCACCAGCTAGGACAGCTTGCGGAGTCTCTGGCAGGAGCACGGCCTCGCTGGGTTCATGAAACCTGGGTTCCAGGACGCTGAGAGAGCACATTCCTGTTGTTTGAAGCCACCAGCCTGTGGTCATTGCCGCAGAAGTCACAGGAAACCCCATGTTGGTGATGGTGCCACGTTCTGGGAGTGCCAAAGGGGTCCTCAAGGAGGCGTGTGGTGAAAAAGAACAATTCTGCTTTTGGTTCTTTGTAGCAGAGCTATGGATGTAGTTTGTTTTTCTCTATAAACTCTCCCCCACCCCCCTTTTATGAATAGATGAGGGAAGAAAGGGCCTACTTCCTTCATCCTCCCTTAAAGAAACTGGTTATTACAGACCAGGGTGTGCTTCCTATGACAGTGTTGAGAGTTTTTCCCTTCCCTTCCTTATGTTCCACCACTCAGCCCAACCAAGGTACCTGACCATGGCATTTTGTGTCTATTCCTTTCGGGAAGCTAATTTTGCCATCTGAAGCTCTTTCCGCCTCTCTGCAGGAGAAGAATGGGACTAGAGAGAGGTTGTACATTTCCTGTTCTGGTATCTTACCTATCAAAATGGAAACTGCAAATCTTATCTCCGCTTAACACACCCTTGGTTCCCAGGAAACACAGTAGTTCTAAGAGATCCACCTCCTGAGTTGTGACTGTCAGCAGACCCCAAATACCAACGTGGAAGTGAGCCAACAGGAGATGAATATCTTAACTGCCATTTTATTTCCATCCTGACCCATCCAGGGACAATTTAGAAAGGGCTCTGTTCTGAGGGCGCAGACCAGGAGGGCGGAAGGGCTGCCGGTGCCGTTTTGAAGTTAGCCTGTCAATCATCGTGATTGAAACATAACCGGTGGCTTCCGCAGGGTAATAAAATGCTGAGCAAAAGGTTGCTGAATTGGAGGATGTAATAAAGTCTGCTTAGCTTCATTTCCGATGCCGCAGAGTCCTGAGAACGGGCCCATTTCCTTATGCCTTGGGATCTGTTTGAGTTGCTCTTCATGCCTGGAAATGATGGAACATAAAAACAGACATCTAAGTTAGAACCGATGGCAGTTTTCGAGTCATGGCAAATAATAAAATGTAAGTTTGCTTACTGCTAATCTGTTAGATTGCCATTAACATCATACGAGGAGCCGTACAGTTGAGGGAAGGGTCTGTGAAATCCTGCTGAAGCCTGCCCCCCTCAGTGTCCCCACTGTCTATGGCTTGTGCCCACAACCCGCACAGTCAGCTACACAGTCCATTAAGAGTTTGTTCTATGGACCCAAGGCTTACATATAATTGAAGTCATTTCAGACCTTTATTAATGAGGTGAGAATGGGTTCTCAGGCATAGGCATTATCAGAACTACCTGGTGAGCTGGTTAAAACACACTTCTCGAGTCTCCCCCCCACATTCTGACTCAACAAGTCAGGAAAGAGGTCCAAGGATCTGGAGAGACCTTCCTAGCAAGGTGTCCACACGAGTCGGAGGTTCTCAGCCCCTGGACTTGGGGAATTGGTGAGCTAGTGCACTGCAGGCTGAATCAGCTTTGCTTCACAGCCAAGTCAACTTAAAGATCTGGGCCAAGCCCAGCCACTATGGCTCTGCTGTTGAGTGTCAATCCAGAAACCAAGAGGTAACTAGCTCAGTTTCCTGTCGGGGCATATACCCAGGTTGTGTGCTCAATCCCCAGTAGGGGCCATGCAGGAGGCAGCTGATCAATGATATTCCTCTCTCAGAAATATTTCTCTCTATATATCCTTCTCCCTTCCCCTCTTTCTTTAAAAACCAATAAAAACACATTTAAAAAAATAAAAATATGGGCCAAGCCTAAAACAAATAATTCCTTCGCATAAAATAGAAAAGGGGATGGCGGAGGAGTTCATCTTATTTGGAAAGAAAATTCCTAGAACATAGCTTTGACACCCTCCTCCCCCAAAGGAGAACCTGTCGGGGGGCCTTGGCTTCTGGGCCTTAATGGAGCTCTCAGGGAGCAGGTGTGGTCAGGAACAGGACTAGCTGGGCTCCTGGCTTGAAGGACACTGGAAAGGGTAGAGGGTTACAGCAAAGAGAAAGTTCAACAGGAGGGGAAGAAAGATGAGGAATTTATGAGCTGGATTTCATCGAATTTGGGGAAGATCGACAGTTGGGGCACTAAGAGATGCTTGGGGTAGCTGGCACTGTCGGGGGTGCAGAGAACAGTAGGTTAACAAGGGAAGCACTCAGAGCTGTGCTTTGCAAGTCCTTTATAAGGCTCCCTAATGTGAGTCTCTGTTGTTGTCATTATTATGATTGATTCTCCGCTGCATTCCAGTCGGGAGCCAGCAGGAAGAGATTCTGAGGAATGTTGTTGGAAGCACGAATGGGCTTCTCCTTCGGTGTTTGCAAGGGACTTCACTTCCTGTTAGTTTTTTGTGACTTTGAGTGCAACACACCTGGCAGGCTGAGGTGCCCAGGCCCAGACACCTGCCAGTTAGTTCCAGAGTGAGTACCGGGGCACCCCGACACGGGCCCATACACCTGGATGACGGCACACATGTTAACCTCTCTTGCCAGTACATCTGGCCCCTTCGGGAATCAGAACGAGGGAGTCGAATCACTTCTGCTTTAGCTACACATCTGAGCTCAGGATCTGATTCCCCTAGTGCACTGACACCTGTACTTGAGGGGAGAGTAGGGTGAATGCACCATCAGTGTGCGCTGCTGTAGTGGGGTGTCTCCTTCCTGTGTGACACTGGGACCCTCCCCTGTTGTGCCCAGCATCACCCACTGGCCTGGACACACAGGTCGTCTCCCAGTCATTTGTCATCGCCCTTGTCCTTGAACAACTATTGACTTTGAGTCAGAGGCACCTGTGCAGGCCTGGAAATGGATGTGCCCTTTCTTTCCCTCCGCCTCGCCTGTCTAGGGCAGATTTATGTCCTAGGAGAAGTTTCCTTCGGTGTTATTTTTGGTCTTTTGAACGCCGCGGCCCCGTGTTATTTCCGCACCCGCCCTTCCCGACACCAGCCCTATGATTTCTGAGTCTCCGCGCGGCCCCATCCATTCCGCACAGCCTCTCCGTCAGCCCACTTACAGGCTCCTGCAGCCCATCCCTCATGCAGCTTTCACACCCAAACTGTTGACCTCGCTTCTTAAGGCTCTGTTTTTCCAAGTTTCTTTTCTCCAACTAGTTTGCAAGGAAGCAGAATTTGCTTTCCTGCCGGAGTACAGCCAGTGACCGTGTCGGCTCCAACACTTGGCCTGAAGTCCAGCCTCGTCCGGTGGCCCTGGCTGTGTGTCTCTTGGCATGTGAGACACGCAGTGTGCAGGGAACTGAGTGGGTTGACACGGGAAAGCACTGGGCGCCATGCTTTGCAGGTCCTCTCTGAGTCCTCACTAATGTGAGCCTCTGTTGTTGTCATTATTATGATGTATTCTCTATTGCATTCCAGTCGGGAGCTAGCAGGCACGAGACCCCTGAGTGTCAAAGTAAGTGCATGTCAGTACTTAGCCATGTAGGGGAGATTCGGCCTCATTATCGGAGAGAGTGCCTCTGAGCCATGTACTTATCTTCCCATCGTCTGATCGGATTTCACACACTGTGTGCCCTTCTTCCTACCTCTAGTTTCCTTCTGTGCCACCTTTAGACAGCAGTGTTTCCCATGCTATCTGAGCAGGTCAATAAAGGTGTTTATTGGCATGTAAGGCTCAGAAGAGGTGCACAGAGGTAACCAATGATACCCTCAAGGTGTTTCCCGCCCATTTGGGAAACTTGGCACCGGCTGAGGTCATACAGTAGATAATCAGGAAAACGTGGGCTTTTGGAGTTCTGAGAGCAGAGTGCCCAGGGTGCCTGGAGTCGGACTGGTGATGAACATGGGGGTGAATGTGTACTTTTCAAATATTTCTAAGTTCCTAATAGACACAGTGGCAGATGAGCTGATGCTGGGCGAGGCCAGGCTGGAGAAGGAACAGGTGGTGCCATGAAGCTCCTTCTCAGGGATGGAGGCAGAGGGCAGCTCCCGACGCTTAAGAGATTTTGAGGGAGAGCAGCCTTGCACTGGGAAGGGAAGTACAGATGTCTAATGAGGAGAGTGCGGATGAGTTTTAAGTACGGTCTGCTGTGTGGTGTGCACTGTGAGCTTCTCATTCCTCTCTCCCTGAAACCTTCGGGAAAGTCTTTGAGTTTGATTTGCATTTTGTGGTCATGACTTAGGGAGGTCAGGCTGGAAGCGGAGGTGCTGAAGGCCACCCTGACTTCTCCTGGAACAGGCAGGTGCCATTCGGCTTGGTAAAGACTTCCTCCATAGGAAAGGGATGGAGTCCCTGTTTTCAACAAAGCCAGCTGTCTCCGCGTGCATTCAGGGCAATAAATACCTCTTTACAAAGTGTGTACACTCAGGAGACACCTGCCTCTTGCTCCATTCCTCATACAGGCCCACAGGCCCAACGCAAGGTGCCCTCTTCTGCTCCAAAGCTAAGAAAAGAGATCAGGGTGTCTGTCTCCTGTGGGGGAACAAGGGTGCCTGTCTCCTGTGGGGGCTGCCACAGTCAGTCTAACTTGATAGAGTATAAAAGGCAGATGCAGGACCACAAACACTCAGCAGGCTTCCGTTTCCTTAAGGTTGGCATTTTTCAACTTGGCTGCTGGTGGGAATCACCGGGGGAGGTCTAAACACGCCCCAACTCCACTTCTACTCATCCAGAGCGTGGGCTGGGCCTCTGGAGGGAGTCACTGAGTGTGATGTGATGGTGAGCAGCTCCATGCCTGTCTCCTTCCTGATCCAGTTCCAAAGCGTGCTCTCCCAACATGCTCCCAGTGCCGCAAAGCAGTGCAGATGCTGGAGGCAGGGTTCAGCTGCAAACAGCCACCTTCTAGTGTGGTGGTCTGTCTGCATGCTCAGCAGAGTCACAGAAGTAGGACAAGCTCCGTCCTGCATGGGCGGTGACTTCTTGCCCCGGAGAAGCATGGGGATGACCTGCTTTGCATCCAGTCCCGGGCTGACACAAAAATGGTTTTAGATCCCATAACCACATTCCCCAACATAACAGGAAACTCCTGGGTAACGAGTCCCTTCTTCTCAAAGCAACTTAGACGCTCGCAGGCTGGAGGCAGATAGCTGCGCAGGCATCCTGCTCACACCAAAACAAGGTGAGCAATTTTCCAACGGCAGGCACCCCTGACCTCTGCTTCTCAGCTTCTTCTTAATAAACTGGAATCAGAAATTGGACCACAAAAGCTGCTGGTGGCAATCTCTTGCAGAAAGTGGGAGAGAGGGGGCAAGGATCAGGGAGCCACTCGGATTAGTATCTCCACGGCAACGTGATTGTCCTCCATCTAGGGACAGGGAGGGTCACCCCAAGCACAGTGGCCAGAAACCCAAGGCTGTGGGGCTGCACTCCAGGGAGCAGGGCAACTTCCCAGCAAGGTTTCTGACTCACAACTCTTCCTCTGTGACAGGGTGCACATGCTGATTAATCACAGCTTCTTGCGATGGGGAAGGGGTGAGCTTCCTGTTGAACAGGGCGCGTTTCCCAGTCCTTCAGATCCGGGCACTGTGTAGCCAGCCACCCAGGAAGGGCAACGCAGACCTCTATTCTGCATGACATTGGGGCTCTCCTGTGTAGAGCGGCCACAGACTCAGCGTTGTGTTCTCTTTGAAGGAATAAGTCAAACATGCAAGAAAGACAATCATCAAGCTTGCAGGTGTGGGTCACTTACTGCAGCCCCCAGGGCTCACCCCCTTTATTCCAAGGTGTCCTGGCAAAGGAGACTACATAAGCCTGAGTCTGGAGGTGGGAGTGAGGAGGCAGAACAGAGCAAACCACCCCAACCACCCCGGAGGGCCCAGCTCCTCCTTGGCATGTCCTTGGCCTGGAAGCCAGGAAGGCTCCATCTTCTATATTTATTCCATATGCACCCCCCGGGTATGCCTCACAGACTCCCCAAAAGGTTTTCTTGTTCTGAGGCAGCTTATAAAGGGCAGGCTTTATTTGTCTCTAAATCTTCAGCTGGTATTAGTCTTCCCTGAGACTCAATCGAAATGAAAAAGGATTATTCTATATTTACTTGCATCTTGCAGGAGAGAAACTAATTTTGGGAAAGTTCCTGCGATGTGAAACATTTTCCCTTCCTTCGCACCCTCCACAGGGGCAATGGGAAGGCTGCAAGGCAGGCGTGCTTTGTCATCGACCTTGTCCGACAGCTGCTGCTTGTCGTGCTCCTGGGGATGACCTTCCTCCAGCATTTCCCTGGGCTCTAGTGTGCGCTCGGGGGTAGGAGGATTGTAGAGTCAGGCACGGAGCAGGCTACCTTTGATAATTAAGGTCTCTGTGAGTTTGCTGAGTGTGTTATTAATTAATGGCACTTGTGTCTGGAGTGAGTACAGCTCTGTATTTGAATAAAAGGTGCACTTTCTAAGGGATTATAGACAAATACTCCAGGACTGTCACAGTGAGAATTTGTCAGGGTTTAGCACATTTAACAGCCAAACAGGGCAATTATAATTTTTCCTCTCTGCCATTTAAAAGGTACTGCAATTTATATATTTGATATAGCTCTGTTCTTTTTGCTTTGTATGTGGGCTTATATCACAATTAAAAAAAATCTGTAGTCTAATGGATAAAAGTCCATTACCCAGAGCAGAGCCTTTTATAAAAAAAAAACCCACAAAGATGAAATATTTAATACTACATTTTGAGCATGAAATTGATGGTCAAATAAGTCATGGTTTACTTCAGCTACTCACAAATAGGCTAATCTGAATTATGTTCAAGTTCTACCTGGGACCAATTGATCAAGGGTTGAAAACTGGCAAGAAAACACAGTTGAAGGCTGTTGGGAGTAGTGCATAATTCACACCAGCCTGCTTATCCTGAGTGTCCGGTGCTCAGAATAAAGTGCAGATTGTGAAAAGACAAAGATGAGCATATAACATGCAGAGGCATCAGCAGTCCGTACAGGGAAGTCTCGATGGCTCTGTCTCTACATGTGTTCAGAGAGAGAGGCAGATACCGCGGGTCCAGGTTTACGCCTGCACTGTCACTGTGTGAGCCTGGCTAAGTTATATCTGCTCCCAGGACCACTGTCTTCTTTGTAAAACAACAGGTTGAATTACACGCTCTTTAAACTCCCTTCCAGTCCAGAGATGCTCAGTAGGGACATGGAGGCAGATAGGAGAGCGAGCTGATCGCTCACTTTTCCAGGAAGGCGCCCCCCAGGATACCCAGAGTCCTTATATATGTGCCATAAAGGGGCTAAGAGATCACCTATTCTCCACAGCTCAGCCAGATGGCCCAGGAGACAGACTCAAGCCAGGGTCCTCCCTCCCATGGGAGACCTCCTCCCACTCAGGACAGACAGCGGAAATAGAGGCCCTGGCTCAAGAGGCTGGACTGGAGTGAAGAAAGGCCCTGAGGCTGCGCTCAGCACTTCCTTTTTCCTGGGTGGGAAGGAAAAGCCATCTGTCCCAAGCATCTCCCAGCCAGCTCCTGTGCTAAGAGGAGTGGACAGTCTTACATATGGAAACCTTTTCGTCTACACTTCCGCCCCATGAGGTAGAGACCCTACGCCCAGCTCACAGCTAGGAAAGTTCACAGTTAGCAAGTGTAGAATGGGAACCAGATCTGCCTCATCCAGAGACTGACCTCTTTTCACAACTGCACTCTCCAATATGGCAGCCACTAGCCACATAGGGCAAATGAGTACTAGCAAATGTGACCAGTCTGAATTGAGATGTGTGGGAGGTGTAAAATATCTAGGTTTCAAAGACTTGCTCTAGTAAAGGATGTAAAATATCTCAATAAATGTTTATATTTATGTAGTAGTTTTATATTATGTTTCTATTATAAATATATTGAAATAATATTTGGATATATCGGGTTAAAACACATTATTAACATTAATATGTGGTTAATGTGGCTCCTAGGAAATCTTAATGATGGGTGTGGCTGACGTTCTGTTCCTATTGGACGGTGCTGCTCTGAAGACCTCCTGGGGCCCAGGCTCTGGGCTGAGCCCAGAGTGAAGCTAGCCTGGGTGTTGGAGATGGGGTGTGCTTCTATGAGTGTCTAACAAGTTAATTTAGTTCTTAGGAGCATGGGTATGGGCTCTGGATTCAAGGTCAGCCTGTGACTTTGTTACTTTTAAGTTATCTGGGCCTTGATTCCATATCTACAAAATAGGAAAATAATAGTATCTCCCTTACAGAATTGTTATGAGAACTAAATGTGATCCAACTAAGGCTCTTAGCACAATACCTAGCTCAGAAAAAGGTCTGGACTCTAAAGAAATGTCAATTATTGTCACTCATTCATTCACTCAGCAAGGGTTTTTGAGCCTCCATGATAGGCTAGGAGCTGTTCTGATCGCTAGAGACAATGGCCTTGTCCTTGGACACTTACGTGGTAGTGGACACTATAGACAAACAAGTAAATCTGCAATGTGGTAGCAGATGAAAGTGAATACTATGCAAAAAAATAAGGCAAGTTTAAAGTGTTGAAAGAAACAGGGGCATTAATTTAGATTGCCTTTCTGAGCAGGTGACATTTGAGTCAAATACTGAATAGAAGGAGGAAACTAGAGAATTTCAGGCAGAGGGGACAAGAGGTACAGGGGCCCCAGGTGGCGGTTGTTTGATGTGATGTGCTAATAGCAAGGAAGCAGGAAGCTGGAAGTGAGAGCGTGGTGGGGTGGGGTCAGGGAATCATGAGAGATGAGTCTTGATTTGATCTTAGTCCTTTATTGTGCCATACAAGCAATTGGGCCCTACCTAGGTTTCCAAAGTCTGACCTGACCCCATTTAAAAGGATAATCATCTTAATACATTTCCTATTTTAATATGTTCATTCTTTTGTATGACCTGTGGTGAGTGTGAGGATAATGATACGCTGAGTGAGGTACATACTCAACAGTTGGTAATATTCTACATAAAGAAGCTATATTTTTAACTTCAGTATCATGAAAGTTTCCCAAGAACAAAGGGAGTTTTAGGTTTTATGAAAATACTTTCCTTTTAAATTTGCATTATTGAATCTCATTCTTTTAAAGAATTTGAGGAATTAAAATTGGATAATTTTAATTAGATCATTTTAATCCATATACAAGATCTTCCACCTTAAAAGAAAAAAACAAAAATGGCCTCAATAGATAATAGATCCTTGAGAGGAGAGTAAGAAAGCAAAGCTTTGATAGGGGTGTCTGAGATAAATGCTGAGTTACTACAGGAGGCATATTCCTTGTTGTACACGGATGACTTTAAAGTCTGCAGGAGCCACTGGAGAGATTGGGACGGAAGGGGGCAGAGTTCTGAGACAAGCCCAGAGCCCCGCAGGGCCAAGACGGGCCTGCCTGGGAGAAAGTTTCCCTTCCCTGGCGCTATGACTCGGGCTTATCATTTCTAATTAAAAAATGATTTAAGCAATATCTTGAGCTTTCACCTCTTCAAAGCAAGACCACATCATCAGCTTGTAGCTTAGAATGCCAACCGCTCTAACTTTTTGTGGAACAAGATGTGGAGCTTTAGCAGGGGAAACCTGTGCTGAACACTTAATTACATTCAAAGCCATATTTGCCCATCTCACAGGAATGAAAGTGATGTGGCGGCTTTTATAGACCTTCTTGACCTAAAGATACCTGCTGGGGGAGAGGGAATCCTCCGTCGGGTTCTTTTAATGCTTCAATTATTACGTGATAACTCACCTTACACACTGACTTAAACACTCTGAAAAATCTCTTAAATACGCATGAAAATTGATTGCTAATCCTAGACCTTGGGGTGGCTCTTAGAGGGCATATAATTGTGTGTGGGCATGGGGGCTAGACCAAATGGACACAAAGTCAACTACTTTATGGTGGGATAAGGCCGGAAAACCAATTTGGTCCCAGGTACCGTTGGCACTGTACTGCCGACTTGCACAGAACTCATGCGTGCTCGCTTGTTCTTGAATCAATCTTATTGTTTGAGATGAATCTGCTGCTCCTCTAGGGTGGATGTCACCCACTATTTCTCAGACAGTGTTTGGCTCAAAGTGGAATTTCAACAAATCGCTGGTGATGAGTTCTAGAACCTCCAGGTTAAAAATGTCCTCCAGGAGGCAAGTAGTCTGTATCCATGTCATGGCCAGGACCCCTGATGGCAAGTAAGGAAATCTCATTTCAAATGAGCCTCGGGAGGAAGGTGACTGCTAACCATTTAACTGTGAAGGATGTGAAGGGTAGAACTTCCTCCCCCCTCTTTACCTTTGTCTCCTTTCACTCGGTGGTCTTCTTCTGCAAATGATGAGCAAAATGACTGCTATCACCCCTTCAAGAGCTTTTCTTTCTCCATCCATACACCAGTGGTAGGGAAGCATTCTAACTGGTCAAGCTGGGGTCACATGCCCAGAACTGTGGCCTTTGGATTCCAAATGAAAATGTCTGCTACAGCCTCTCTTGTTTTCTGCTCAATTCTCAACAGTGTTCTCGATGTTTTGAAATCCAAGAGCTAATTTCAGGCTCTTGGTGAAAACCCCTATCTCCAGAGGAAACCCTAACTGAAAGGTCTCGAATGGAGCTCCTGGGATCCTCACTGGTCCCAAGAATGCAACGTCCAATGCAAGAGGGCCCAAGGTTGACTGGCCATGACTCACTGCTGTCCACCCGATGCAGGATTAGCTGTCAGGCAAATATTCAGTCCCTAGTTGATGCTTCATAGGGACTCATGGCAGAGGGCTTGTCTCTTCAGCAGGTGGTAGTAATGAGTGGCTAAAGTGGTCTTTGCAAAGCCCCCAATGTGAGGATCACTAAATGTTTGGCTGTTTTCCTGAAGTTTGTGAAGAAGTGAGAATAAGCAATACCCCAACTTTATTGTGTAACTAGAGGCCTGGTGCACAAAAATTTGTGCATGGGGGGGGGGGGTCCCTCAGCCCGGCCTGTGCCCTCTCACAGTTTGGGACCTCTCTGAGGATGTCCACCTGCTGGTGTGTCTGGCCAGCCTGGATGAGGGGCCGATGTCTGTTTGCAGGCTGGCCAAGCTCCCCAGTGGAGACCCTCACCCCAGGGTGTGTGGTAAGCCTGGGAGAGGGGCTGAGAGCCATTTTCAGGCTGCCCACAGCTCCTATTGACCCTCGAGGCCATCCACCTGGGAAGCAATCCAATGGCCATGGCCACCCCATGGCCTCCCAGAACGAAGCCTTGGGGTGGCTGGCTGGTCCCGCCCCTGGGCTTCTGCCTGGGAAGTGATCGGGTGGCCTGTGACCACCCAATGCCTTCCCAGGACGGAGGCTCAGCATCCAGCCTGCCCATCCCCCCCCTGGCTTCTGCCTGGGAAGGCATTGGCAGGCCCAGGGTGCTGGATGCCTTCCCAGGATGGAGGCTCCCAAGATGGCGGAGGCTGCAGCCCCGGAGAAGTCGCACACCGGGGCTGCGGCCTCTGCCATCTTGGCTAGGCTAATTTGCATACAGTCACTCTGATTGGCTGGTGGGCATGGCTTAGGCATCCCGAAGAAACGGTTAATTTTAATATTATGCTTTTATTAGTTAGAATTCTTGTCTTGAGTTAGCTAGAGTTTAAGCAGGGAGGACATTTCTAAACAGAGATCCTCCAGTTTAGTGTAAAGGTAAATGTGGGCTCCAGAGTCAGACTGCTTGAGTCCAACTTGAACCCTGGCTTTCTATGAATATAACCTCAGGAGTCCTTGGGCAAGTCCCATACCATAGTGACCCAGACCTCAGTTTCAATTTCTGAAAATTGGGACACTATTAGACCATTGTTGTGGAGTTTCATAGGTATTGTTTGCCTGTGATAAGCTGGTATCATTAGGAGTCATTAAAAATAAAGCATCCTCTCTGTGGTGGTCTCTGTTACTCGGTTCCTGAAATAATTATCTGGCTGGCAGTGTGGCTTGTGAAAGGCAGGAAGGATGGCCGAGAGGAGGAGCACTGCCTCTCTGATGTAGTAACAGAGTGTTTGTAACAATTATATGCAATGGTTATTCTTTTGTGTTTAAGCTTATTATGGAACTAGGGGCCCGGTGCACGAAAATTTGTGCACTTGCGTGAGAGGGGGGTCCCCTCAACCTGGCCTGTGGCCTCTTGCAGTCTGGGACCCCTCGGGGGATGCCCACCTGCTGGCATGCCTGGCCAGCCTGGGTGAGTGGCTGATGGCTGTTTGCAGTGAGGCTGGCTGGAATTTATTTAACTTCTAAAGTTGACACTTTGTTGCTTTAACCAGAGTCCTGGTCAGGTTGCCCCTGACAACCTAAGCTCCCAGCGCTTCCTTGAGCCCAAAGCTGGAAGCAGGTCTCTGGGGTTTATTTATCTTCTAAAATTGAAACTTTGTTGTGGAAACTTTGTTGCCACAACCGGCCTAGGCAGACAGGAACCTTAGCTTCCTGCATTGCCAGGGCAAACCTCCTGCTTGTTCCAGCTCCGTGGCTGCCAGCCACCATCTTAGCTGGGTTAATTTGCATACAGTCACTCTGATTGGCTGGTGGGCATGGCTTAGATGTCTTGGGGTGCTGGTTAATTTGCATATTACTCTTTTATTAGATTAGATAATTGAATATTCAGCCAGCAATTAGACTGTACATTCAAGTCAATCCCTTCTTTTCTTTTCTTTTGGCTTTAATGTAAAAATTTTCACATATCTGATTTATTTTTAATCCTTTCTATGGTAAAATATATACAGACAAAAAAGTAGAGAAGATATACATGGCTTACAGAATTAATACAAAACAAACACATATTTTTCCACCACCCCTGGCAAGGACTAGAACATTGCCAGTCCCCTTCCACCATCCCACTCCACAGTCCCTTCCCAATCACAACCCTCCTCCTGCCTCCCCCACAAAGGTAAACCGTTGGCCTGATTTTATGGTGATTGTTTCCTCGCTTTCCCATACTCTCGAAATGAATGTATTTCTAAACACTGTAATTTAGTTTTGCCTATTTTGAATTTGCATGAACACAATCTCTCAGAATGTATTCTTTCGTGTGTTTCTGTTGTTCCATATTCTTGCAAACACTTGATATTGTCAGTCTTAAAATGTTGACTATTGTGTATGTACAGTGGTATTTTATTGTGTTTTAAGCTTACATTTCCCCAATGACTAAAGATTATTGGCCATTTCAATACCTATATATATATTTTTTTTTTGAAGTGTCTGCTTAAATGCTTTCAGATTTTCTACTGGGCTATTGACTTTTGCTTAATGATTTGCAAGGTGTGTTTTTTGTTTTTGTTTTTTTCTTTTCCTTTAAAAAATTATCTTTTAGATTGGTTTGGTGTATACATATGTGGCAAAGACCTCCTTCCACTCTGTGTTTTATCTTTTTTCTCTATTAATGGTGTCTTTTGATAAAAAAAATTTCTTAATCAGTAGTCCACTTTATTAATATTTTTATGGTAATGTTCTTGGTGTCCTATTTAAAACGTCTTTATTGTCATATCAGGAAGATATTTTCCTATATTATCTTCTAAATGTTTTATTGTTTTACACTTCACATTTTGAATCATAGTCCACCTGGAATTGACTTTTGCATGTGATGTGAGGTAGGGGAATAGTTTTATTAGGTTGCTATATGGATATCCTATTTCCCCATAACTACTTATTAAAAATATTTTCCTTTCCCTAGAAACTCCATGATGTTAATTTTTAGCAAAAAATTAAGTGTTCGAGTATGCCTGGATCTGTTTCTAGGCTTTCTATTTAATCCTGTCTGTTTATCCTTGTACCAATACCATGCCTTCTTAACTTTTGTTGCCTTGTAATAAGTCAGCATGCTGCACAGTAAGCCATCTATGCTTCTATGTTGTTATTTTAATAGTCTCTGGCTACATTTCCATAAGCATTTTAAAATCAACTTGTCAATTTTCACCAAAAAATAGAACATTTTAAAAAAAACCTATGGGGATTTTTATTTGAATTGCATTGAATTTATAAGTCAATTTGAGAAGAATTTAGCTTTTATAAAATTGAGTCATTCATCTCTCCATTTATGTAATTGTTCTCTAATGCCTTATGATAACATTTTATAGTTTTCTTGCCTAGAAGCTTATATTTCTTTATTTTTTGGTATTTGATTTCTGATGTTAATATTAGCTAACTTTAATTTTTTTTTCATGTTCTAACTGCTTGCCTGTTATGGACTGAATGTTTATATCCCTCCAAAGTTCATGTGTTGAAGGCCTAATCCCCAATGTGACAGTAATATGTGGTCTCCGGGTGGGAAATAGATTTGGATGAGGTCATGAGGGTAGAGGCCCCGTGATGGTCTTATTGTCCTTACAAAAAGAGTTGAGGGGAGGATTCAGTGAGAAAGTGATTATCTATAAGCCAGGAAGAAGGATCATGAGAATCAGATGATACTGGCAAGCTGATCTTGAACTGCCAGCCTCCAGAACTGGAGAAACACATGTATGTTGTTTAAGCCCCACAGTCTATGGTATTTTGTGGTAAGCCTGAGCTGACTAAGATAGTGGCTGATTTGGAGAAATTAAAAACTTCCATGTACTGATCTTATTCTATTCAGAGGCCTTGCTAAATTTACTGATTAATTCCAACTGGTTCTCAGTAGATTCTATTGAGTTCTCTGCAGATATCATATTATTTACTATTTCTGACCATTTTATTCTTTCATTTTAAATACTTTTTAATTTAATATCCTTGACTTGCTATACTAGCTAAGGCCTTAAGTATATTGTGAAATAGAAAAGCTAAAAGTGAATATTATTTAATTTATAATCTCAGATAAATATTTTTCAACAATTCACCTTTAAGTATAAATTTCCTTCTAGTTCTAATTTTCTTAGTACTGTTATATTTATTAAGTTGGATATTGAACTGAATCAATACTTTTTCTGCAGCTACTTAGATGATTCTATTATTTACCCCTCTATTAGTCTGGTCAAATACATTATTTGATAGTAATATGAAATCAATTGCATTGGTCATAGTGTATTATCCCTTTCATGAATTGTATATGCACACTATATATAATCTACCTATTTGTCTATCCAGCTATGTGATATATTTTAAGATTTTGAATTCTGTGTTCCAATGTTCCATTCATGTACAAGGCAATTCATATAACAAATAAGAAGTGGATGAGTTTTTGTTCCATAAGTCATAAGATTCTCACTAAGAATCTTATTTCATTCTTAATTGTGTGGTAGAATTCTCTGTAAAGCTATCTAGGCCTGATGTTTTCTTTGTGGGAAGAGTGTTAACTTAGATTTGTTTTCTTTAATAGGTATCAAGTTATTTATATTTTCTATTTTTGTGTCAGTTTGGGTAAAACTATATATTTTATAGAAACATCACTTTAATGCCAATTTTCAAATTCATTCATCTAAAATTACTCATTACACACTCTTTTTAATGACTATGATATCCAGAAAGATATTTAGCACATTAACTTTCAGCTTTCATTTTCTTCCAATAAATACATATGTCATAGCTTAAAGTAAATTATTCTTTAATCACACCTTTAATTGCATCCTCAAGTTTTAGTTATTTTCATTCACTTCAAAATTGTTTCTAATTTCCTTTTATTTCTTCGTATTTAGAATTTCTTTTGGCTGAGTCTGATGGTGATGAATTCGCTCAGATTTTGTAAGAATATATGTGTATTTCACCTTCTTTCTATAAGAAGATGTTACCTGGGTATGGAAATGTAGGTTGGCAGTTATGTTCTTTCAGTTCTTTAAAGATGTCATTTCATGGTCTTATGATTTTTTTGTTGTTGTTGCTGCTTTTGGTCTAAATATCACTCCTTTGAAAAAAAGTTTGTTTTTCAGGGTTTTTTTCCACCATTAAATCTAAGAACTTATTCTTTGCTTTTTATTTTCTACAGTTCTATTATGTGCCTACTTCTAGATTCTACAATCCCTGCTCTGTTTTGTGTTCTTAAATTTTTGGATTCATGCTATTGCCAGTTTTGAAACATTCTTTTAATATATAGCTTCTGCATGAACTCGATTTTGAAAATTTAAATATTATACTTTCTGTTTAAATGGATCTCTCATACATTTTCTCTTATTCATTTCTTCATAGTTCATTCTGAATATTTTACTATGTCTCAGCTTTAAGTTCACTAATTATTTTTTGACTCTAAAAAGTGTGATGCTAAATTCATTCTTTGGGTTATTACATTTTTAGCTCTAGAATTTCTATTTATATTTTCATATCATTTCTGTCTTTTTTATAGATTCCAGCTCTCTGCTGAAATTTTTAAAATCTTTTCTATCCAGAAACAAAATAAACATAGTTGTTATAATGGCTATGTCTTAAAATTTCAATGTTAGGTACCCTGTGATTCTACTTTTATTTGCATTAACTTATCTCCTCATATGCTGTGATGTATGTGCATACATATATTCCTGTATTAGCATTTTATTTGAAAAAAAATTATAGAAATAATTTCAGATCTTGTATTTTCTTCCAAAGAGTTTTTTTTTCTTAGCTGCTGCCAGAAACTTAATGGGACAAGTAATTTGGGATCACTGTAATTCAGTTCCTGGGATTAAGACTTTCTCAATTGCTCAGATGATTTGTAATCAGGCGGCAGTTTGTACCAAGGCTGATTTAGATCTGGCTCATTCTTCTCCCAAGGGTGTCACCACTTTTTCAGACCTTTGTATTCCCACCCATGAATGGAGGACTCTACCACTTATTGCTTTTGTTGTATCTGCCACTACCAGACACAAATTACATCAGGGAAAAAACAACCCCATGTTAGCTCTTTTCTCTCTGGGATTCTGCCCTCTTTTCCATCTTGACTCTGCATTATTTTGCTACCTTGTTACCTTGAACAGGCATTTTCTTCTATTCTGTACAATTTCCCCAGGTGAACAGAGTCACAGTATTTGTTTTGTTAGTAATAGAAGCAGAAGTCACTCTTTTCTTTTTGGTGGTCTGGAAACTTCCTGCCCTATAGGTTTTACACTTTAATTACTGTTTAAACTAATTTCTTGTACCTTGAACATTTACACAATTTATCATCTTTGAAATACAATATAAATTATAGAGAAAATAATAAATCTACATCTTGGCATAGCTCATGGACAGTCACAGTCTTCACTGCTCACCATTCCTGATACATTGGAAATAGAATATATTGGAATGTCTTTTGGATCCTCAGAGACGTATCCAATCCAAAAGAAGAATTCAGAGCTGCTTTTGCTAGTGCATTTCCTATCCAGTTTTGTGCTATCCTGATAATAATCCTGGGGTATAATGAAAATGCATTTCATTGTAGTAATTCAGACATAGAGAAAGTGAGGTATGGAAGAGTGATGTGTTCTAAGAGTAAGTTTAGTGGCAATGTTGATGAGGTACCACCTTGAATTATTTAAAAACATTTCCACTGATTGTAAAAAACAAAATAGCAGAGAATCCAGACACCATTATTAGATGATTCCAGAATGCCTTTTTATACTTTATTTGGTAGTGGATATGCCTGGTGTTTAGCACAAGTCATTGGAAAACACATGTCTTTTTTGGGAGAGGACTTAATTTGTATGGAACTGTAATGTTCACCTGACCAGTCTTTTCTTTTACAAGCACATTCTAGAGACTTCCATGTAAAGTTCAACATAGTCATTTACTTTAAGAGGGGGCATTACCCACCACCTGACTTCTTTTGATTACAGATTATTGATTGAGGCTGGCTCTGGTGGGGGAACAAGGTTTGCCTTGTAATAGTGTTTCAAAGTGGTGATGGTGAACAAAAATAGTCAGGTCTGTTGTTTGGGGTCTGGGGAAGGCACAAAGAGGGTAGCAGGCACTCATCCCCCAAAATAGTTGGGTACAAAAAAGGAAGCCCTCACGATGGCTTCCCCAGCCCTCTCCCTGACTCTGTCTCACCCATGAAGGAGAAAAGAAGGGAAAGAGGAAGAAGGGCAAGTTACATGGAATTGGGCTGGCTTTTTACTAACACCATTGGAACAAGTGGGTCCAATAGGATATTTTAATTCTCTAAATAGTCTCTCCTTAGTGTCTACCTTCTCCAGTTTTTGGACTTTAGTTTGAAAAATAAGACACAGTCTTCACTGCTCACCATTCATGATAAATTAAAGAACACACTGCTGTGTCTTTTAGATCATCAGAGAAGTATTAAAACCAGAAGGAACACAGTTTAGAGCTGCTTTTGCTACTATATCCCAAATCGATTGACCAAGTGCCTACATGATAACTCACTTGAGGCCCCTGGAATGTCAAAACAATGCAGCACTTACATAAGAGATGGCTGAAGGACATTTTAGAAACAGGATGGAATGAATTGCATAAATATTAGCTATTATTAAAGGGCAGGTTACAGATTATTAAGGTGAATTTCCATAGCCTTTCTTCATATTAACTGCCTATGACCTCTCAGGAGGACTTTTTTTCCACCACCCTCCTTTCTGGCAGAGAGAGACCAAAAGAGGAAAATAATAGGGAAGCACAATACAGAGTGGAGAAAAGCTGGTAGAAAAAGAAAAGGAGTGTTGGGAGTGGGTAGATATTTTTAGACGGGTTTTGTCATATGAGAGTATGCAGACTGGTGAGTGATAAAGTCTCCATTTCTGGAGATGAGATGAAGAAGAAGGTGATGATGGTGACAACGGGCTTTATTTCATTATCATTTTTTCATGATGCCAGTAAAGCTTGAAACTCTTAGAAATTATTTTTGGCACTTGGGTTGCACTTGTCAAAAAAGCATTCTGTGCTGATGGATCATAGACTTCCAAGATCCATAAGGGTTAAAACTAACCACAGTAAACTGGTCATTTCTACCAGGGGTTTAACTCGGTCATCTCAGCAGAACAGTTCTGTATATTCTTTAGCTATCAGTGGCCTCTGGTAATCTTTTGTTGTTGTGACTCCTCACCCAGGGACATTTTCCATTGCTTTTAGATAGAGTGGAAGGGAGAGAGAAAAAATAATATCAATGTGAGAGAGACTCATCGATTAGTTCTTCTTGCATGTGTCCCGATAGAGTTGGGGAATAAACTGACAACCCAGGTATGTGCCCTTGACTTGGAATCAAATCCATGACCCTTTGGTTAGAGGGCCAACACTCTACCCATGGACCCACAGCAGCCATGGCAGTCTGTGGTTAACTTTTGTCTGAACTATTGGGTACATGTTAGAGAAAACTGGAAAATACATTTAAAAGAATCAAACTCATTTTGGAACTACCCATAGAATGTTTATTGAAGGCAGATTTTTAACATATAACTAGATGGCTATTCTTTTGGACTATCATGAAATAATTCATTTAATGGGATATTGGATTTTATTATTCTAAAGTCTCTAGGATTTCCAATTTAGGCCATAGGGACTTGATTTACCTAATACAAATAATTGAGGCTGTAATTCCTTTCTACTGCAATTTGGTTCAATGAACATAGTCTACATAGTAAGAGGACAGACAGCACAATCTTGTAGAGACATGAACAGGAGAGGAAGGAAAAAGCAACCAAAATCTCTCTTCTTATTGTGTTTAAGATAATGGCTCCCTTTTTTGTAAAGAGCTTTTGAAGATACTAAAGTATCATTGGCCTTAAACAAAGAGTCTTCTCTTACACTGCATGCTAAATAAAACCATTTTTTAAAATAAAAATCATTACCTAAGGGCATGCCCATTGATTTTTAGAGAGCGGGGAAAGGAAAGAGATAAAGAGAAATACTGAAGTGTGAGAGAAACATGGATCAGTTGTCTTTTGCATGGGCGCCACTGGGGATAGAACCTAGTATGGGCCCTAACAGGGATTTGAAGCCATAACCTTTTGGTGTACAGGATGACACTCCAACAAACAGAGCCATCCAGTCAGAGCAAGAAACCCTTTTATCCTTTCATGTAGGGGTGGCTCAAAGAGTGTTGGTAAACACTTTCATTGGAATTGATGATACCCCATTTGGGGGTTACCTAGTTGGTTTAGGATTTAATTGGTTGAGGAACTGAAGGTAATCCTTTGCCTCCACAGAGAATAGTGGGAGTTATGATCCCTGGGCCTTTCTCATTATAGGCTGCCGTGCTCACAGTAGACCTTCTCTGAGAAAGCTGAGAATTTTTCCAGGCTGGTAGGATAGATTTTAAAAGGTATAATTCAATGACCACATACTCACTAAGCAAACCTGTTCTTCCTTGTCTACCTCAACTGTCCATGATTATGATATGTGTGGTCCAGTGGCTGAAATCATGGTGATTTTTCAAAAATGCCAGTGCCAACGTTTTTCCTTGACAGTATATCTATAACTACTAATAATGCTGTTTTGGGCTGACTCAGTTGCTTTGAAATTGCAAAGCTCTGTTATGAGTAAATGAGAGGCAACCAATTATCTATAAAATAATGCCTCACACAGAGGAGAGTTTGATGAATTACGAATGAACTCTGCTGACACAACAGAGTATGGGAACCTGCCCTGCTCTGACTTTCTTTCAGAGCTAGGGGCGATGCTTACATATTTTACAACCAACACATGCCACTCACTTCCAACATGGGGACAGGGAGATGACAAAACCTTCCCTCACTAGTACACACCTTAATTGCTTTAAAATTCAGTAGGAAATGTAACATGGGTGTTTAGGGGCAGAAAAACCTAGTATTAAGTACCTAACTAAAGGATGATTATATTCCAGGAAGGGCACAAGATTAGGTAAAGAATGCAGACCCTGCCTGCCCTGACCGGTTTGGCTCAGTGGATAGAGCATCGGCCTGCGGACTCAAGGGTCCCAGGTTCAATTTTGGTCAGGGGCATGTGCCTTGGTTGTGGGTGCGTCCCCAGTGGGGAGTGTGCAGGAGGCAGCTGATCGATGTTTCTAGCTCTCTATCCCTCTCCCTTCCTCTCTGTAAAAATCAATAAAATATATTTTTTAAAAAAAGAATGCAGACCCACTGTCATCTAGTGTGATTTAGAATATAGACTAAAAAAGCAATGGCAGAACCCTCCTCCCCCACTCAGCCCAATGTGTGGGGAGGCAGAGCATCAATTCACCTACACAGGAGGAAGTTATTGAGTTCCTAGAACCAAGGGATTGCCAACCTCATCAGGGATCTGCCAGGTGGAGAGTGAGACAATTGCAGCAGCTTCATTCAGCAACTCTTAGATAGTTAGGCCCTGTCTGTGCCATGCAGAGAACAAGCCATTTTCCTCTATTGTTTAAGAAACTGTAGCTCAAAGTAATTTTCTGCTAGGCAAGGGATACAGAGAAGGGCCAAAACCTCCTGCAGGTTGTAGTGGAGGATCAGAAGAATTCTTCTACAGAACTAACCTCATGTAGATGCCTTTAAGAGGCTGAGGAAACAGCTGATAGTATTGGAGTGTTTATCTTTGTGGTCCTATGGCAGTCCTGTCATGCAGAAGGGGAAGAGATTAGCCAAAGAACACAGATGCATAAGCCACAGACAATAGTATGATGATGGGAAGTATGTGTGTATGGGGGTGGGGGGCATGTCATTGGGGACATCAGTAATAGTGTCAACAATAAAATTAAAGTTAAAAAAAAAATAAAGTAGGAGAAGAGAAGATACAAGGTTGCTATTAACTGACTTACTAGGAATTTCCATCCAAACATTCAGCAGAGAACAGCTTTTTGCCTGTGAGAGCCCCTTTTCCTATTTAGGGAATCTCTGGTTATCCGTTTGCACATTCTTCTTTGCCATGTGTTTGAACACTTGACCTCCCAGGAGAAGGGATGGTTGCAAACAGATCCAATCAGCCAGGGCATTGAGTGCGCCCATGGGAGGCAATGGGCAGCCCTTCCTGCCTGGTGTCCTCCCACCAGGTCCAGGAGGGCCTCCACTCCCTAGGGAAGCTGACTCTAGCTTTCCCACATGTGCCTCATCTCCCCCAAGCACCTGGTGAGAACCCTTTAACACTGTTTAAACACTGGGTGTATAGATGCATTTTTAAAAGAAAGGGGATAGGTGTCAAAGAACCAGGTGGACCAACTCACTGAGCAGGTTTCCTAAACAAAACAGTTCCTTTTCCCTCGGCCTGTAAAGAGAGGGACCTGTACTCCTCTTATACAGCAGGAAATGATGTTTACTAGTTGTGTCCATTGGCAACCCTCGTCACTCATCCGACTGCCCCGAAAACGGGAGGGGATTAGTTTGGTCTGTAAGCAAAATCCCTTAAAGAGAGAAGTTCATGCTAGTTAATTTAAAAACTCACACACACTGTGCAATCGCTTGTATAACAAGTTAAGGTAACGACCTTTCTGGCGAGACTTCTAAGGCACATGGATTCATCTGGTAGGCAGGAGATGCTAGGCCTCAAGGCAAGACAGAAGCAAAAAGGGACAAAGCATGCTGGGGACTTTAGGGGTCTAAATCCTCTCGAAGTGTCGAGGGGCACATGGGAAGACAAAGCCCTCCAATGCAGCAAGCCTCGGGAAAGCCTAGAGCTTTCTTGCCGTTCCACAAGAAACCCAGACAGAAGAAAACCCAGCCTAGGAAGCTGACTCAGGAATGTTGCCCCATTTGGACAGGACATTCCAAAATGACACACCCGCTTTCAGAAGAAGACCGAAGGAGGATGGTAGGCATGCCCCTAGGCCTGTGTGCTTAGGTAAACTAGCTTGATCCTAAAAAGAAAGAAATGAGGAGGTGAACTGCTGAGAATGAAATATCAAAGACAACTTCTGCTAGCACTACACGCTGTCCCTTCAGGCAATCGAGTGCCGTGCTGACAAGCCAGTGGCCTGGGGGAATGAAATCAGCTTTCTAGAATGCAAGGGCCCGAGCACACCCAAGGCACCTGCAGGGTAAGGAGGGAGCGGCAGTTAAAACTGCATCTTCCAGTAATCAAATCAGAACACTTTCAAAGGAGGGGTGGGGGAGCTATCAAGTGGACATATACTTGAAACCAACTAAAAAAGGGCTTACTTTACAAAGTAAAAAGGAAATAAGTGAATGTGTTTTCTAGCCAGAATTCATGATCGCTAAGTGGCCATTTTATATAATTCAGTTGCTACTAGTATTTGTTCACTAACTGTTTTTAATTAGTGCCTGATATACTTCAACAGGTTATAATATAAACACGTTTACATAAGACCAGATGAAGAAAACAATCTAAGAAGGAAAAGAAACTATTTTGAGGAGAGGCTCCTTATCTAGGGTCCATACACCCTAAGGAGGTTTATTAACAGGGGTGCCAGATAGAGTACAGGATGTCCAGCTAAATTTGAATCTCAGATTAAACAACAAATTATTTTTTCATCTGGGTGTATGTATCCTAATATTCCATGACAACCCTATTTATTCATTGATTTCAGAAGATCCACGAACCCCTTGACATTATATAAAAATTGGGTGTTTATATGCATTCTTAAAATAAGGTTGGCTATAGATTTCTACCAGCATTTGAAATCTATGATCTCCTAATAGTTAAACACCATTAATGCAGAATATCATTCTCACCTTGGCCTTTCCCCTGTGGCCTGAGCTTCATAGTCGCCAAAGCTACATGGAAACGCAAAGGGTGATTTACCAACCAGCAGCCAGGGCAGTGGCGTGGCTGACCTGGTCTGGAGACAGCTGGTCCACAGCACCTGGCAGACGGACAGGGGAATTGTGGGCTGGGAGCTTAAGAATGCTGTGACTCCCTTAAAGAATTTTAACCTCTTAGACCAGCAGTTCTTAACCTGTGGGCCATGACCCCTTTGGCGGCCGAAAGACCCTTTCACAGGAGTCGCCTAAGACCATCCTGCATATCAGATATTTACATTATGATCCATAACAGTAGCAACGAAAATAATTTTATGGTTGGTTCACAACATGAGGAACTGTATTTAAAGGGCCAGAAGGTTGAGGACCACTGTCTTAGATGATCAGGTTTGCTTTGTGAAAACTGGATTGGAGAAGAGCAGGATCAGAGAGGAGATGACTCACAGGATGGCTTAGGCCTTAGGAATCAGGGTTTTCCTTACTCTGGCTTTTCTGTCTTTTGCAGCCACCAGCCTAGAATGTTGGTGCAGCTGCTTTTCTATGTCCCCAATCTGGGCAGGGAGCCCCTTTCCTGAGGGTCTCTGTGGGGAGGAGGTGGAGCCTTTACCTGCGTCACTGAAAGTAGGCCCGCAGTGCCTCGGCTTCTGCTGCCATTTCCTCTTCCGACCTCCACAGGGCTGGGGAGTCCGCCTCCTCTTTGTCATGTTTCTGGAGCTTTGGAGAAAAAACAACACAGAATTGGCTCATTAATGGGTCCTTGAGATCTCCTTGAACACGTACTGTGGGGTAGATGAACGGAATTTGCAAATCATAGGCTGGGAGGTGTGGGTGTGTGTCTTTTAATTGCCTTAGTTGCCAAAATTTGAATATGGGTGGTTTCATGTATAAAATCACATTCCCAGCATTTGCAATAAAATAACCATATTAGGCTGCTGGTTGGTGTGTGAGAACACGGGCCCCTTCCCATGCTCCAGCTCCCCTCTCACCCTGTGGGAATGTGATGAAGGCCACCAGTAAGTGCACTGGCCAGCTCCTCAGTCAAGAAGCAACAGAGAAACAGCTAGCTAGCATTTCGGTCCCACACAGCTTATGTGCAAGTGTGTCCCCTCCCCCAGCATGCCCTGTTTTCTGTGCTCTATATAACCGTGTACTGAGAAGGTCTGGGTTGTGGGAAATTTCCCTGGCTGGCCACTGCCGGCGCATCACACACGTGAATCCTAATCCACTCACGTCTTTTACAGCCAGCCCCTGGGTTATTTCTTTGGAATTGGCAAGCATTACACGGAGGTTTTCTCACAGTCTGCCTCTTTGCCTAACATAGGATGGCCCGTTCCCTGCTTGGAACTGTCGGTTGGGGCTGGGTGTAGGAGTCACAGATTGAGGGGGCATCCGGCCATTTATAATCCCCACAAATGGCTGACTTTCTTTTCCAGCCCTCATCATTCATTCATTTCACCTACCAGGCACTGAGCTTGCTGCCTGCCATCATCATTCCTCTCATCGGGCCTGGACTTACCTACCACTGTCTGTGCCTTAGCCTCTCTTATATGAGCTTTGAGCAGTTTTGTTGCGTGAACCAAAATAGCTCAACGCATATTTACGGTAATAACACAAGGGCCATGAGTACAGAGTAAGAAATAAGAGTATGTCTATTAAAAGAGGCTTCAAGCAGGTAAACAGTAAAACATTAAATTAGGAAACATCAAAATATTAATAACTGATCTTAGTTGAAGCATTTAAAAATCCTCTTCAGAGCCCATATTTCTTTAAAAAATAGCTTGTGTATGTCTCAGATTTACATATAGAGTGGGTAACATTTCCATTCTATCAGAGAGAGGGGATGTTCTCAGAACCCTCCATTTGAACAGCTCAATTTTCTCCTTAATCTCCTACTGCAATTCAGTTTTATTAACTAAATTTGTTATTCCTGTGTGAAACTCTATACCCCACAAAATGCTGAAGGTATAACTTCTTCACAGACCGCAGTGTAGTATTTATTTTGTGTTAAGCCATTTGAGGAGAGTGAGGCAAATGATTTAACCGCATCAATGATGGTTAATATTTAGGATGTGAAGGGCAGTGCCTTTGGTGTGTTATTTCATCATGCATTTCATTGAATCCTGACAATAACCCACTCACAAGGCAGGCAGGTGATATTGAGCTCCATCTTGCCAAGGAAGGAGGTGAGGTCCCCAGAGGCACGTTCTCCTGTCAGAGATCACCTAGCGAGGCAGTAGAAGCACCAGTGCTGTTCCCAATAACTGATTTTGCCTGCTAATCCATTCTTGAGGAACTCCAGGGCCACCCACGTGGACCGTTCTACACACCCTGCTCCAAAAGTCTGCTTCCTCTAAAATAATCTTGCTGACTCAGCAAAAAATATACCGCCAAAAAATAGTGGGATTTGCTGTTTCAGACACAAATCACTCTAAATCTGACCCAGAGACCCCCATCCTGGCAGCAGATAGAGAAATTGCCCCATTGTCTGAGAGCAAACTTTGCTACAGAAAGGCAAACAGTTGAGGGGGCCATAGCCTGGCTCTGAAGCTATCTTTCCATCCCTGGGAAGCCTTCGCCTAAATGAAGTTCATTAGCATATAACCAGGCCACAGATATGTGTATGAGGGTCATGGATCTTCCCTTCAGAATCTGGCTGCCAGCACACTGTTTTACATCTTGCCACATAGATTTAATCCTCCTTCATGGAAGAAAACCACATTAAGAAGTCATTTCCTCCCTTGCAGAGGCAGATCTGACACAATTGCTACAGGCGAGTCAAACTGCATTGCCATTTTTCTGCTCCAGAACTAATTTTCATTTTGATACCAGCTTTAGATCTGTTATAAATCCATCTAGTAACAATTCAGTAGGATGACAAAGAACAATGCAGAGCTCAGAAAATATGGTCTTCCCACTTCTAGCTCTGCCACCGGAAGACACAGAAATCAAGCATTTAAGTGGCCTCATCAGTGTGGATCATACCAGATGAATCCAAATAATTTAGAGCTGGCAAACGTTAATGACTTTCTAATTATTAGGCGGCCGTCTGTTATTGACATATGCCTTACAGATGGCAACGTTGTGCCAACGCTTAGAAGTTGTTTATGGAAAATAGGAAATAAATAAAACAAAAACTAGTCATACTTGCAAAGCTCTGTCGTACGTGGTTTTTAAAACTGAGAGGTTTCCCTCCTAAATGCCGCAAGGCAAGCCTGTGGCTTTCTTTTGATCATCCATGCTCAGGACTTTGGAGGGTTAGCAGAGTTGTAGATTCTTGCTGTTTGGTGTGTTTTCCCAGCCCACCTGCCCATGGCCTGATGGACTGGTCACTTCAGGCCTGCTTGTTTCCCGGTCTCCACAAAAAGATCCAACCCAGTCATGGCTTCAGTCACAGTGCCAATGGAAGGACTGGGGCTTGGAGAATGCCTGTGTTTCAGTGGGGTGGACAGAAGGAAGTGCCACAAAGAGCACAGAGATTGATTTTGATGACGTGGCTGCAATAAACCCAGTATTCTTAAAGCGTCTTCCCTTACACCCTGAGGATAATCTGCCCCTGCAGGTGAAGGTAACGAAACAAACGCGCATGTCAGTCAGCTCCACAGTTCCTTCTCCGAAGCCGCCCCCAGTGCCCACTCTCGCAGTGGTTCACATCCCCACTCAGGAGAATGAGTGGAGTGGAGCTGCCCTGCAAGTCCCCGCCTGCAGCTTTCAGTGGCTACCGGCGCCCTGGGAGCTCCTGCCCTGCAGGGGCCGAAATGCCATTTACACTGGTCAGCGAGGAGGTCAGTGTGCAAAGGCTGCGAGCTCAGTGTGGAGGAACTCATGCGTTGTGAGGACAACGGGGAAGATAAAGAACGAGCGAGAAGAGAAGAAGGCCCACTCTGAAAGGAGAATGAAGTGGGACAACAGCTTTCCAAACGGGGACTTTGCCCGGATGATTAAAGATTTTCGGGTAACTTTGGGGAGGCATCCACCCACTCTGCTGATCCTATCGAAGAGCACAGCGTATGCGTTTGTGTTAGGAAACGCCCGTGGAATAAACAAGGATTGGCCAAGAAAGACATGGATGTGTTTCCATTTCTAGCAAGTGTCTCCCCTTTACACA
Organism: Murina feae; assembly: GCA_004026665.1. Taxonomy (NCBI): domain Eukaryota; kingdom Metazoa; phylum Chordata; class Mammalia; order Chiroptera; family Vespertilionidae; genus Murina; species Murina feae. The sequence continues at coordinate 60,445 of PVJC01003573.1, forward strand.
TGAGCCCGAGTTAGACATGGACTTAACAAAGGGTCTGGACACCCCGACATTCCGCTTTGACTTTGCACTTCATGAAACAGCTTCAAATGAAGTCGTCCGTAGGTTCATAGCAAGGCCCCTGTGCACACGATTCTCCCAGGCAGAGAAGAACCTGTTTTGCATGTGGCCAGAGGGAAGCGGCAAGACCCATCCTCTGTGTGGAGGCCTTTCTGGGGAAGCCCAGATGCTCCTTGGGGGTTGTCCTGGCTCTGAGGAGGGGGAGGAGCCTTTAGTCTGACTCCGTGGCTGTGGACTGCCACCCACACCCTTGGTCTGGGCACTAATCTGTCTTGTACTTTAAAAAAGTTTCTGGAACCTCCTCCTTCCTTGCTGTTTTTGAGGTCCAAGAGGATCCCTGCTGTTTTGTGTTTATACATTGTGTCTAACAACAAAGCAAGAGGAAAAAAGACACCATGCTCAACCCTGGCTGCTCTGGAAATCACGGAAGAACTTTAAAAACTGCTAATGCCAGGCTCCTCCCCAGGGATTCCGATTTAATTGGTCTGGGTTTGGGAATTATTTAAAATTTCTCAGGCAATGCTAAGATGCACTGAACTGTGGAGAAGCAGTACATTTTGAGGAAAACTGTATGTACATAGAGCTGTGCACATGAAGAACTGAAGCATTTGTCTCTAGCCTCCTGCTGGCGGCCCTGCCAACAGGTTTGAGGCTGTCCTCTGCAGACTCACCGCAGCCTGCTTTATCCTACTCACACCCTGTTAGAGGAGAGTCTGGGCCACTGCTGTAGCTCAGAAGCCCTGGAATGGGGTTTCGGTCTCTGCGGGACCTGGGAAAGGTCCTGGAAGAGCGGTCCAGGAGACTTGGAAATGAAGATGCTGCGGTTTGGAGTCGAGTTCTGCTTTCCTGCGGCAGCTGCAGAGCCTGGTGGCCGGAAGCCATTGCCTGGTTCACTGGGATAGGCCCTATGACCCTACACACGGGCTTATGGAAAGGCACTGTTTGCCTTGGGCAAGCTGTAACGAAGGGGCTTTCCTCCGATGAATCTTCTAGATTACCTTTAGCTGCCTGCAGGGACAGGTGGTTACCATGGATTAATACACCAGATGTTTGTTCTGTCCCTGCCCTTAAGCGCTGAGCCAGAGAGACCCCTCTACTGTCCTCATGGGGCACCCAGAGGGGCGACACCAAATGGTCAGTTATGAGTGAGATGGACATTACCAAATGGAAACATGCTGGGAGGGGGAGAGTCAACTTAGTTTCACAAAGAAATCGTGTTAGAATGAAGAGTGATGGGGTGAGGGGGTGACCTAAGGAGCATCCAGCGTTGGGGTTATTCCCAAACCTGCCCAGCTGGGAGTCTTAGAAAAGACAGAGGAAAATGTCCAAAGGATGGTCAAATTCAAGGCTACCATTTGGTCCACTCCAGGGCTGCTTATTGCACGACATTCAGAGTGAACCGCCAGCACTGTTTGAAAGTCGTAGTTTATCGACTTTATGTACTGCTTTTCACATGTTAACATCTCCAAAGTCAAAGCATGTCCTAAAACGGATGGTGTGTCGTCATTTACTTGGAAGTGTTTTTCTTTCTTAGTAGCACATAGAATAGCAACCCTTCCTCCAGGTGGGGGGACTCAGTGTGCTGTGGTTCCCGTCTCTCCCCCTGCGGTTCCGTCACTCAGTTAAACTGTGAAAATGCTCAGCGCTGTGGCCGATGTGATACAAATTCCTTCCTTTCCCTGTGAGACAACAACAGCTGAAACTGCTCTCACAGATAACGCGATTCACGTGCCAACTTTACAAAGTTTGCAAAAACTTGTACCCAGGACTGTATTCACCTTCAACAGAATGAAGTCTGTGATGGCTCCTCAAAGGGAATTCTATTTCTAGACAGCTCTGAGAAGATATTTTTTTTTAAGTACCTGTAGTCACCGCACTTGAAAGGATTTTCAGGGGAGGGGGTGTTGACGGGACTTCGGATTGCAGTGCTGATGTGTGTTGATTTGGACACTGTGCCTCTCTGTGCATGGAAGGTGTAATTGTGAGACACGTGGGTCATAACTGATTCCCGGGGTAATGCTCAGAGCGCCTTGGCTGTTGGCACTTTAATAGCTGGTCATGGAGTACAGGCGAAGAATGATTCATGGTGACTTAAATACTTTTCAGAATTGGTGAGTAATCTGTAGTAAAATGGCAAACTATCTTCAAAGGCGTGGGGGATACTATTTAAGCTACTTCTTCAAGAAGCAAGTGGCTGAATATATACTCACATCTTTCATTATTATTAGTTTTGCAAAACAATACGAGGAGCAGAGAGCTTAAATAAACAATTTCTTATGGGTCTATGGTTCCATTCAGATAGGTGTTTATACTCAGTATGGCAAGGGAAATACTTCAGTGGATGGAGAAGTAAATACGTCGAGTTTTAGTCCTAATTCTCTGTTACTACCTTCTGTTTGGTCTGCAAGCACTTAGCACAGGACATATTCTAGGCACTGGTCTAGGTCTCAGGAAAGCTCTAAAAATAAGTGAGTCAAAAATCGTTGCCTTTTGGGGGTCTCACCACCCAAAAGGAAAGACAGATTCATACCTATATAATTTAATACAAGTCAGTCTGGTGTAAGTATTAAGCTATAATTTCCTTCATAGTGTTCTCAAAATATCTCAGAGAGTCATTCACACTGGGGTTGGGGTCTATAGCTGATTTTAAAAAGTCAGGATTCACAGTGTGATTTTAAGAAGGGGCTCTCATCGTCACGGGTTCTAAGTGTATGCCATCCCTCCTGTCACTTGTGCCCATGGCGGCTTCACCTGCCACTGCTCTCCCTCATGAGTCCTGACAGGGAGTTCCAGCCATGCCTGATCACCCATGAGAGTCGTCAAGGGAGCTGAAATTTTTTTGCCATTTTGAGAAATCTTAACATTCCAGTGTTTCAAGGTGAAACACACACCCCAAAGGTGTCCTCCAGTGTACAGTGAAAGCTGCAAACAGCTCTGAAGCCAAGTGAGAAAGTTGCTCCCTTTCCCATCTTCTTTCAGTTCTTCTGATTAATCAAAAAGAAAGTCTCAACCTGGCCGGTTTTGCTCAGTGGATAGAGCATGGGCCTGTGAACTAAAGGGTTCCAGGTTCAAGTCTGGTCAAGGGCCCATGCCCAGGTTGTGGGCTCGATCCCCAGTGGGGGGCATGCAGGAAGTAGCTGATCAATGATTCTCACTCATTATTGGTGGTTTTCTCTCTCCCTTCCTCCCTGAATCTATATATGTATGTGTGTGTGTGTGTGTGTGTGTCTCAGTTGGTACTAGCATGTCCCTAACATGGTGTCCACATGACCTCTCACACAGGGGTGGAGCCACCCAGACTCTAGCTAGAATAAAATAAGAGATTTCTGTCTAGACCATGTTTATTTTTAGTGTTATCTCCCATTTATCATCTCATCTCAAATTTCCTTATAAATTCAAGTTAAAAATAAGAACTGATTAAAAAAAGACATTAAGTAAAACAATGTGGGAAGTTGGCATTAAACATGGCATTAATGACCACGTTAGTACACCAGATATCTGTTCTGTCCCTGCCATGCTAGGGGAGGCCCCGCCCTAAAGCGCTGAACCAGACAGACCCCTTTCCTGTCCTCATGGGGCACCCAGGTAGGGGGAGAGACACCCAATGGTTAATTCTGAGTGAGATGGGCCTTGCTAAACAGAAGGATGCTGGGAGGGGGCTAACCTATTTGAAAGCTTTTGAGAATTAGCTTAGGAGGCTCCTGAGGTGGGAAGAGCAACTGAGCGACGGACTTCTAACATGTGAATGTGCCTGTTCTGACTGGGCTGAGCTGTAGGAAGCTTCCAACTTTGGGGGGCAGATCGTGGACAACAAAATAATTTCACATTGTCAGATTCTGAAGGAAGCAGAGCACTGTGGTCTGCGGGGGTGGCGAGCTTGGGGTGGGGTGTGGAGGAAGGCCTCTCTGAGGGTGACTTAAAGCTGAGAGGTAAACAGTTAGAAGTCCGTTGAGCAATGAGCTGGGAGAAGGGAGCTTGGTGGTGGAGAAACTGGTGAGAAGAGTGAGGGAACAGCATTTGTAGCCGGTGGGGGTGGCTAAATATTTGAATGTTATTTTTGGTGCGAAAAAGATCCTAAACGATAGAAGCAGCAGACTGAAGGACTGGAATAGTTTTCCTAAAAGGTGGTCTGGCTGGAGAAGGAATCAGAGGGAGACAGTGGCAGCCAGACAGGAAGTGACAGGAGCTGGGTGGTAGGGGCGAGGATGGGCAGGAAGGATGGGGGGTGGGCATTGCCCCATAAACCTGTGTGGTGGTGAGTCAGGGGCAACATGAGCAGTTTCTGAGTGGGGCTCGGTCCCTCTTTGTAGACAGACCTTTGCCTCTGATCGCTGCCTTCCCAGCCCTTTGCATCGCACTCACGGATCCTGGCTCCCCTGCTCAAGGCTGCTCAGAACTAGTGCAAAGTCTGTGCCTCCCTTCCATCCTGTGCTTCCCCACGGTCCCAAGGCCCCATGTAGCCTTACTGGACCGTGGAGTTTGGTGGCGAGAAATACGCAATGATTTTGGAGGTTGCCTCTCTCTCTCACACACGCACAGCATGCTTTGAGCACGAAATTCTTCCCTAGAACCAAACCCTTTTTCTCTAACTGCCGGTTATTGAGCAGACAGTCACCCACGCTGGGCTTCCCTGGGGTCCTAATCAATCACCTCATGCTCTCACTTGATACCAAAAAAAAAAAAAGGTGTTGTGCTTCCACTTTGCTTCCTTAAAACCCTGAAACTATTTCTTTGTGCAAAAATATGCTAATAGCCTTTCTCCTAACTCTCTGTGTGCGGGATCTTATGAACTGGAACCCTAGGCTGATCGCTAGATGGTGAGACTTTTAAGTGCAATCAGATCCCCTCTGGTCACTGTGAAGGTTCTGAAACCCAGGTCTTTGCCCTTTGCCCACAGGAGCTCAGGTAATCAACACAGCATTCATCCTCCGATGAGTTGCCAATGCTCTGGCTGAAGCCTAACTTGCTTGAATAAAAGCAGACGTGTTTTTTAGCGCTGCCAGTGGGGCCCAAATGCTGAAATAAGCTCTTCTATTAATTAATGGCAGCCTACTTTCAAGGAGTATAGAGTGTTGATGTTTAAGGATTTGTAACCCCCCAAAGTATTTATTAACGAGAAAATCGCAGCCCTCGGAAATAATTATGCCAAACCACTGTACTATAACAGAACCCAATTGCTTATCCAATTATACATTAAAGTATCACATTGTCAAGCCGATTGCCAAAGCAGCAAATGAGACTCTGCACGCATCATAGTTTGGACCAGATATTCCTCAGTCGACTGTACTGAGAAAGATCTTCAGAGCATCCTATACTGTATAACCTATGAAACCTGTGCAAACCAAGGTGGGCAACTCGTGCCTGCCATCAGAAAACCACTTTAATTAGCTGGATATTAGCATTTGCAGGTTTCCATCGGAAGCTTGCTAGGAGCAGCTCAGCAAAGGGCGACCCTGGCTTCTGGTCCTATGCAAAGTTGATTTCGATTAAAACATCAAATGAGTCCCTTCCTGTCAGGGGAGCCATCAGGGAGGCGAACTTGAAATCCGAGGTTAAAGAAAGGCCTGCTGCACTGCCTCCTGGTGGCCACCACTCAGAGCTTTCTTCCAAGACATCAGGCGGTTAAGGAGCAGGATTTGGAAACTAGACTATGGTTGGGGGGGATGTGGGGGTTAACATGGGAGTCAGTGCATTTGAGAATTGTCTGCACAGAGTGAAGTGCAATCTGGAGTTATTCCTAAGACACTCCCCGGCTGCCATTTCCTTCAGGGCTACTCTAGTGAGTCTCATGTTTGCAAGGGATGAGACTGAGCCTGCCTAATACCTGAACTCAGCATTTCAGACAGAAAGCCCTTTTCTGTAGTAGTGGTCAAGCAATTGCTGTAATCAGTTGTATAATCCCAGGAGTTCATTCTCCTTAAATTATAATAAGCCCCCAACATTAGTTAATTGGGCAAAGAGCCTCTTGCCTAGCTCCGATGCTCATAGAACTCACCAAATCACAGAAATCACCAAATCCATCTTCCTAACCCCTCGCTGTGCCTGACCCCTGGGAGCAGAATTCCCAGCAGCACTTTCCCTCCTGACTCACTTCACCCCATTTTCCAGGTGAAAATCTGAGTCTCAGGAACTCACTTCACACGGCTAATTAGGAACAGTATTTGTTGGGATTAGAAATATCGTTAGCTGGACCTACTCTGTAAATTCTTGGGAACGTCATTTGGTTGACATTTTAGAAAGAGTGTTTGATGAAGCTGCACAGAACAGAAAAGCTAAGTTGCAAACAGAGATCAGCCTCCACCAGGGTCAGGGCCTGGCGGTCACCCCCCTGTGAAGGCAACTCCAGGTCAGGGCAGTTTTCAGGAAGCAGCGCCTTGACCAACACCTGCCCAGGCTCCCGGCTCCCCGAGACTTCCCCATTTTCAATGGGTAAGAAATTGGTGAAGAGTCTAGAGATTTCTACCAGTTTGATTTCCTCAGGCCTCCCACTTCTGAAAACATGCTCACCGAGAAATGAAAGCCTTTCTAAAAGGAAGGCCTGTGACACAGCAAACTTCGGGGAAGGAAACATTCATTCAAAAAGCAATTTTCTTGGCCAGTCGCATTGCGTGAGCCTTTCCCCGTGTTTGGGATATCGGTGCTTGAGCAAGTGTTGCCCTGTGACTCCAGAAGTGATGGCAACCTGCGCTACTCAGAATGAGGAAAGGGAAGCGGCAAAGGGCCAACTTCTGGTTTCACTTACATCTTCTAAACATTTATTTCATCTACTCTATGGCTTCTTTTCTCCAGGGCACTAAGGGAATCTTGAGAAGCAGGATCCGAGCACTACAGCAATTCCTCAGGATGGTGGAATGTCTGCATTGCACAAAGGTAAGCCGGCACAGCACATGCAACCAAACACACCCCACAAACAGCCTCAGACTCCTGCTCAGCACCATGTTCCAGGCTGCAAGGCTGAGCTCTGCAGACAGACCCACTGGGAGAAGCTGAATTAGATTGGAGGCATGCACAGCACAGGTCCCCCAGGCATTGGAAGCTGGTTTCTCTAGAGAACTTGTTCAGTTATTCAGCCAATAGTGCCGTGTCTCCAGGTGCTGGCACAGTGCATTGCACCTACACCACTCAGTGGGGAGCAAGCTGGACACGGCCTGGGGTCCCTCCCGAAGCTTCCCTTCTGGGCAAGAGAGCAGGCACTTCGCAAGTAATCGAATCCATTGCCATCATGAGAGAGAACAGTAAAGAGAACCACATTAGACAGTGTGGCCAGGGAAGACTGCTCTGAGGAGGTGGCGATTAGCTGAGAGGGATCAGAGGAAGGACGGAATCTGCGTGGTCACGAGCTGGCTGCCGAGCAGGAGCTGGAGCAGAGAGAGGGCAAGAGGTGAGCGGAGACGAGGGTGAACTCCCTTCCTCGGCCCTAGAGGCTGGAAGAGAATAGGGGTCATTGATTCATTTGGTCGCATCACCCTCCTTAAGCACCTACTTTTTTTTAAAATATAGATTTTTTTACAGAGAGGAAGGGAGAAGGATAGAGAGTTAGAAACATCGATCAGCTGCCTCCCGCACACCCCCAACTGGGGATGTGCCCACAACTAAGGTCCATGCCCTTGACTGGAATCAAACTGGGGACCCTTCAGTCCGCAGGCTGAAGCTCTATCCACTGAGCCAAACCGGTTAGGGCAAGCACCTACATTTTTAGGCTCAGAAGAATGGTAACCTGTGGACACACAGCACGTCCAGGTGCTCAAGTTGGAGGCAGCCAGAACAGCTGGCCCAGCGTGGCTCTGCGCCTGGGCCTCTCCCTCACCTTAACATCAGGTCCACAGAAAAGCAGGTGAGCGGCAAGCTCTTTGCAGCAGTGGTGGCCACAGTGGAGCAGGCTGACCTCGCAAACTTCTTTCCAATGTTCACCATATGTTTGGCAGAGCTACACGAGCTACGCTAGCACCCTCCGGCCAGGCGCCTGGCACTGGCACCACGTACTGGCAGATGAAAAATGACTAATGTGAAATCTATATTCCGCTCCTCTGATGGTCATGATTCCTTCTTTCTATGCGACTCCTTCTGCCTCGGCTACAAAACTGCACCCTCCCAAGCACATTCACTTCGCAGGGAGCTGTTCCCAGGTCCTTCAAAGAACCTGGCCCACGTGAGCTGACAAACAAATCAGGAGCCAACCTTCCTAAACGCCTCTCTCCATTTCACTTACAAACCTCCTTCACCGAAGACATGAGCCTGGATGTGGCTCAAACACTAAGCTCACCACGGGTGGCGGCAGATCTTTGTCGCACAGGATTTCAAACATCTTTTTATTTTTTAAGCCGGAATATTGAATGGAAGGAAACCGAGGCTTCCTTATTGCTGGCTCCATTTTAAATGCCCCAGAAGTGACCATAACCAGAAATCAGCACAGACAACAGAGATATGAGGCAACTGCAAACTCACTTCTTCGCCACGGGGAGAAGTGAAAATGCTCTGCCAGGCTCGTGACCATTTCAAAGCACCAGGCCAGAAAAGAGATGTCCTCCCTTTTTCCGCCTCCTACTGCGCATCTAACCTCCCCATTATTTATTACCAAGAGGCACTGTAGGCAGAGCCAAGCCTGGGACTTATATTTATACCTACAAATATACATACTATGCATGATATAAATGTGAATTATAAATATATAAAAATAAGGATTTATACAAATAGAAATAATATGATACACACACACACACACACACATATATATCTCCTAGGTTTGGTGTATGTGTGTGTACTTTAACTTTAAATATTAGTATCTTTGATATTCTTATTAAAGCTGAAAATGTTAATGTTGAGAATTATACCTGTATGAATTAAACACTCACAAAAATATTTTTTAAGTGTCCTAATCCTTTAATTAATCTCACCTCAGTGCCAC